>CP139505.1:361352413-361615189 GCA_021014915.2 Artemisia tridentata subsp. tridentata
CCTTGACACGAGGCAAAGATGGAACTAAACATGCTTACATGACACTAGATGCCATGAGTCCCATAAGGATCTAAGAGTTGTTGATGCGTTCACCGAGCTTTAAATTTATAAACAAGAATTACCGGTTAACTAGGAACACATTCGGGCAAGTATACCCTAGTCAATTGTAGTATAGTAGTTGGTAAGTCAAGGTCGTCCCAAGAGACTTGGTTGCACTCAAGTGTCGTTTGTTTGTTTAAGAAAGTAACAAGTTGATGGTTATGATTGTCACGGATCAAACCAACAAGAAAAGCAATATAAGAACAATCACACAAAGAACATACATGTTTGGCAATGATAATAAGTGAGTAAGAACTTGGTGTAAGCCTTTACTAGGACTTGGTGTAAGACTTTACTAGTTTGGAAAACATATTATCATTGGTAATCCTTTCGGCCTATAGAACCAATTATAATAGTCTAGTGTTTTATAAATCAAATATACATAAGCTTTAATCAATTGGTCATGTCATAAAACTCATGCCTAAACCAACAACAAACAAAGAGTTCTTTCGACCCCATAACTTTGATGTCATCAATTTGTGAAGTTCCATTTACTTGAAAAATAATGATTAGAACACATATTCAAAAGATGTCTTTCGACCTTTAATCCAAATTAAACCTTTACTTGTTATGTTTATTAAGTTTCTCATACAATCGTCACAAAGTACAAGACCAAAACATTCATCGACTAATGAATTGAAATCAACCACTATTGAGAATCCTTTCGACATATAGACTCAACAATAATTAATCAAAACAATAAACAATAACAAGATCCAATTTAACCAAATATGATGTTATCATCATAATCCAAACAAACACTAATATTATCCAAACATCCTATTATCATAAGTTATCATATAAACCAAACAAGTATTAAGACATCATTCACAAGACAAATAAGAATCAACACAATCAAAGAAACAAACATGCTTAATATTAAAAGAGAAAATACCAAAGTTCATAAGATGAAATACAATTCTTCTTTCCTTCCTATGACTTTCGACCAACCATTCCCCCAACACCTTTGGAAAAGGGTGAGGGGTGGTTAAGAGAGATATTCTTAGAGATTACATGAATTGGATTAATAGTTGGATGAGAATGGTATATGAAAACACTAGCCAAATGGTTCTATTTATACTACTCTCAAGGCTAGGGGTATTAATGCTCAACTTGGCCTCCAAGCAGAGTAGAATGGCCTAGAATACACTTGGGAAGGATCTAGAATTGGCTTGTACACGTTTGGAGTCTTAGTAGTGAAGTTTTGGCTGACCAGTCAACTCCATCCGATCGGTATTTCATCCAACCGAATCGGTTGGAGCTCCATCCGATTCGGTTGCGGGCCCATACCGATCGGTTGGATACACCTGTGTTGTAGATTTTTCTCTTAGCTTTCCGTGGCCGCTTGAATCAACTAAATCCGAGTTCGTATGCTCAAGTTATGGCCAAAATGGTGGAGGTGTGTCGGGAACAACGAGTCTTCCATTATTTCTTCGTTTTAGCTTATTTTCTTCATTTCTTTCCTCGTTTCCCCTCTTGTGCTTTATTCCTTGAGTCTTTGGAGTGACAACTTCATGACTTTATCTTCTCGAATATATTCCACGAGACTCGCTTTTGTTGGGAATTCTTCGTATATGCATAAATCTTTGATTATTGATCATTTCTTCGTCTTTTTCTTGGTTTTCTTTGTCGTGAGCTTCCATGAACCTAAAATAGAAATTATACTTCATTAAGTACCAAAAGTTCATAAAAGTGATCAATATATATGCATAAAAATACAAATAACGCTACTAAAAACATGTTAGATTTGAGCGTTATCAGTTGTACATGTAATACAATTGGTGATCGTTGCCTACCAATTGAATCTACTATTGCTAGCAGATCAACTGATGTGATAGTAGAAGTACAATGTGGATCTTAGCCCTTTTGTAAAATTAATTGTTTTAAATTGTAAACATGCGGTAGTTAAATTACAAAAGGATAATTATCGAAAATACTAAAAATGAACTTTGTAAAAACAACTAAAGGCTTTGCAACTGTCCTTTTAGCTTGCTTACTTTTTGCTGACACAATAGTTTGTTCATTTGGTCCTTCACTTGGTAATAGTGCTACAATCACATCTTCTAACTCTCACGAGTCAACTTAGAGTGGTTGATTTCCTTACCATCGATAATGACCACATCATCATCCGTACCTGCTGATCGGATCTAAACACATACGTTGTGTTGGGGATACTTTGAGTATATACTTGATAGCACGCGGAATTTACTACCAAGTACTTAGAAGAATATGACTTTGTGTTTGGTGATTGATTAAGTAAAACAATAAGAACAAACAATATCAACCAAACTATCACTTCAATATATCGAACGATTACAATTATGAACGTGAAGGATATTAGGTATTAGATGTATTCGATCTGAATGATATATGTCTCAAACCCTAATCTAAGGATCTCCTTTTATAATGTAAATAGTCATGTACAAGTTAAACATCTAACTGAATCATTCTATACAAATAAGATATATACCATATCTTTTCTATAATTATCTTCACATGGTTTCACCTTGATCTCTTAAGCAGTCCTAACTGTTCTTCCTTCAGTAGTCCAAGCTGCTCTTCCATCAGCAGTCCTAACTGTTCTTCAACCGTACTAACTGCTTAAGTTTAATTCCCAACAATCCTCCCCTAAACTTATGATTTCAATGCAAATCAATAAGTTTCTTGAATTAAACTTCTGATTTCATTAATGGGATGGATTCTTTCAAACACTTATCTTTAATCACGAAACACTATGGGAATTATCTTCACATATCACACTCTTTTGGTCAACTCTTCAAAAATTACCAAAATTAATTTAATTCCATCAAGGAATTATTTCATTATACCAACCCAAGAGTTAATTCTTCATATCAACCACGCATTGAATGTCATTAAACCTTCATTAACTCTATAAAAACTCACATATCCACACAAAATCTTCTTTAACTCTTCAATCACAATGAATTCTTCTGCACCAAACATCATAGAAATTTCATCTGACTCTTCTTCAGATTCTGAAGATTGAGGTTGGAACAACTATTTTCCACCAAACTATTTTTCAATTTCAAGAGTTAATCTTTCAAAAAGAAAAACTGAAATATCTTCGTCCGATGAACCTTCCTCCGATGAACCTTCCTCCTTATGTGGATGATTCATCCTCCTCATCTGAATCGTCTGACGATGAACTTCGAAAACTATCAGACTTACTAACCAAAGAATTTAAAAAAGCAGCATCATCAGTGAAGATCCCTGTTTCAAAGAAGAAGCCTGAGAAGAAGCAAGTTCCATCTCCAAGTCAAAAGCAAATTCCATCTCCAAGAACAGTAATACTGGCACTTCCCTGCAAGAAGGTGTCTGAACTCATGGGTAGCAGAGGAGCCCGCAGCAAAACCATGTCGGATATCATTGGAAAAGGAAAAGGAAAACTTGAGTAGTTGTGTTGACTTTTGTGTTGTGTAGGATGTTTTGTTGTGTTGGTAGTTTTTGTTGGTTTTTCCTGTATGAAGCTTTGTAATGAATCCACCTTTATAATTAATAAACTTTAAGCACTTCCTTATAATTCATCTCTGACTTCTTAATTCCTCCCCTGAATTTCATAATCAGCAATCATCTTTAACAGCAACTAGAACAAACTTTAATTCCTCCCCTGTTTGGAAGAATCCTGACCATCAGATGAACTAGAACATATAACATCCAAGCTCAGCATCAAATAAGACCATTTGTATAAGTTACCATCAATTCAGTTGTTGTAATTTCAATATGCTCTCAACACTTCCAGATGTATTACCTTCTGAGAGAGGTGTATCACAGAGCATAAACTCAGTAGGAACTAAGTTTTTAACAATCAGTACAAACTGGTGAAGCCAGCAGTTCAGACTGTTTACCCCAGCAGTACTAACTGTTAGCAAAAAGTTTTCAGTGATAAAATCAAATTTTAATTTTAATTTGTGGATTCGAAAACAGTTTTGTCCACTTATAGTTTTTAGCAAACTATCAGCTATGAACGGATTTGACTTGTCTTTACCAATAGCCGTTTGCTATGGACTAGCCAACTCTTCACACTTAGATTTGGTGAGTTGATAACCAACCAGTTTTTGGTAAACTGTCAACCATAAACGGATTTGAGTAGTCTTTACCAGAAACCGTTTGATCTGGACTAGTTGATTCTTATGTGGATTAGACATGGTGAATCAATTACCATTTGTTGTGTGACAATCATTCACACTTGACAATCCAAACCACCACACTTTTCAAAGCACAATCCAACGCAAAAAGCTTTTCTTAACCTGAAATTTTAGTCCAAAACCAAAGAAAACACAATACACAATATTATCTTTTAACAGTTATTTCATTTGACTAACAAATTCACAAGCAGTACTAAAAATATTCAAGCAGTCTCAACTATACAAATAGCACAACTAACAGTACAAATTCCAAAAAAAAACATTTAGACATTTAATCTTTTGAAGGATTAAGCATTCCAATACCTGTTACCAAGTACTGAAATCTGCTTACATCAAAACCTTTTGTTAAGAGATCAGCAAAGTTGTTATCAGTGTGTATTTTAACAACTTGTATTAACTTCTTTTCAGCACAGTTTCTTATAAAATGATGTCCAATTTCAATATGTTTAGTTTTTGAATATTGAACTGGATTCTTAATGATGCACATTGTACTGTTATTGTCTATATGTATAATTGTGTTTAAGAAATTGTACCCATAATCAAGCATCTGGCTTTGAATCCATAGAACTTGAGCACAACAACTTGCAGCTGCCACATATTCTGCTTCAGTAGTAGATATAGCCACCATAGTCTGCTTCTTACACTGCCAAGAGATTAATCTTCGACCTAAAAATTGACAACCACATGTTGTAGACTTTCTGTCCATGCTAGCACCAGCATAATCAGAATCAGAGAATGCAACAAGATCAAATGCAGACTCTTTAGGATACCATAGCCTCAAGTTAGGCTGTCCTTTAAGGTATCTGAAGATCCTTTTTACTACTGTGAGATGAGACACCTTAGGAGTCACTTGGAATCTTGCACAGGCACACACAGCAAACATAATATCAGGCCTAGATGATGTAAGATACATCAGAGACCCAATCATAGATCTATACATGTGCACATCCACATCTTCTCCACTGTGATCCTTTAATAACAAATGTGTCTCCTTGTCAATTGGTGTGCTAGCAACCTTGGCATCTGTGAATTGAAATTTCCTTAAAATTTCACCAACATATTTATCCTGAGAGATAAATATACCATCTGACTTTTGTTGTACTTGAAGACCTAGAAAGAAGGTAAGCTCTCCCATAGAACTCATCTGAAATTGGTCTTTCATCAGCTTTTCAAACTCGTTACACATCTGTTTCTTTGTAGAACCAAAAATGATGTCATCTACATAAACTTGGACCAGTAGAATATCACCCTTGTCCTTTTTAATAAAAAGAGTTTGATCAATTTTCCCTCTATGAAACCCATTCTTCAGAAGATATTTAGCAAGAGTTTCATACCAAGCTTTTGGAGCCTGATGCAATCCATATAGAGCTTTCACCACCTTATAAACCTTGTCAGGATGCTCTTGGTCTATAAAACCTGGAGGTTGTGAAGCATAAACCTCTTCATCAATAGTACCATATAGAAATGCACTTTTCACATCCATTTGATAGACCATAAATCCCATAAATGAAGCATAAGCAAGAAATAATCTTATTGCTTCAATCCTGGCAACTGGAGCAAAAACTTCCTCATAATCTATACCCTCCTCCTGAGTATAGCCTTGAGCAACCAATCTTGCTTTGTTCTTTATCACAATGCCCCTCTCATCCTTCTTGTTCCTGAATACCCACTTTGTACCAATCACTCTCATTCCCTTTGGTAGATCAACCAGAACCCAAACATTTTGAATCTTGAATTGAAGTAGCTCTTCTTGCATAGCTTCAACCCAACTTGATGATTCTAAAGCCTTTAACACATTATTGGGTTCAACCTGAGATAGAAAGCATACAAACATACACTCATTCTCATCTTCATGATGTTTCTCTTCATAAACCACACTGAGAAATCCATGATGATCTGGGTCTTGTATTTGCCTTCTGGTCTTGACTCCAGATTGTACATCTCCTATGATATTGGTAAGTGGATGATTCCTATGTACAATAGTATGGGGAGTAGAAGGAGCTGCATAGCTGGTAGGCATGTTTTGCAGACCATCTCCAAAGAAATCAAACTCATCAGCTTGAGAAGCAGTATCAACTGGTGAATCAAGATGAGGTTGACTTGGTCCAGCAGTATCAATATTTTGCTCAGCAGTTGGAACTTGAGGTTGAGCAGTACTAACTCCATTGGAACTGCTCGTTGGAATTTCAGCAGCATCTTTCTCTTTGTCTACACCACTTGATGAAGGAATATCATCTTTCTTTGTAGAAGACTCATTCACAGGACTTTCTTCCATGACAGGTATGAAAATGCAATCATCATCTTCCTCCTCTGAACCTGCATCATTGTTAGTATTTGTACCTGTAACAGGCACATAATTCATGGAATCTGAAAGACTGTCAATATCAAAGATCCAATCTGGACCTACACCTGCAACATTTGGTTTATTCTCCAAAAATTCTATGTGCAGATTTTCTTCTACTTGCTTGGTGCTTGTATTGTACACCCTAAAAGCCTTACTGTGCAGAGAATAACCAACAAAGAAACCTTCCTCAGATTTCCCACCAAACTTTCCTAGTTGGTCTTTAGTATTAAGGATAGTAACATGACAACCAAAAGGTCTCATGAAGCTTAAAGCAGGGGTTCTACCTCTAAGAAGCTCATAAGCAGTCTTATTGTGAGGTTGTACAACTAAAACCCTATTCAATACATAGCAAGCAGTGCTAACTGCTTCAGCCCAAAATGAAACTGGTAGCTTAGAGTCAGCTAACATTGTCCTAGCAGCCTCTATAAGAGTCCTATTTTTTCTCTCAGCTACACCATTTTGCTGTGGGGTTCTAGCTACACTAAACTCCCTCTTAATACCTTTTTCTCTGCAAAAGTCATCCATCACTCTATTCTTAAATTCAGTCCCATTGTCACATCTGATTATTTTAACCTTCTTATCAACTAGGTTTTCTACTTCAACAATAAGGGTCTTAAGTATTTCACTTGTCTCATCCTTAGTTTTCATAAAGAATACCCAAGAAAACCTACTATAATCATCAGTGACAACAAGGCAGTATCTCTTAAAATTCAAGCTATTCACAGAAGTAGGACCAAACAAGTCCATATGCAACATATATAAAGCTTGAGAAATAGAGTTCTGGGTCTTTGGCTTACACGAGGCTCTGTGTTGCTTACCCTTAAGGCAAGAAACACAAGTTTGGTCATTGAGAAAAATTTTGTTTGGTAAACCTTTTACCAACCCATGTTTAGCAATATTGTTAATGGTTTTAAAATTTACATGACCAAGCCTCCTGTGCCACAACATTGATTCTTCCAATGTGGCTTTTGCAACAAGACAAGTAAGTCCAACCTTAGGAACTAGTTTATTCATCTCAACACTGTATGTATTATCCTTTCTGGGGATTTTAAGCAATACTTGACTTTCATCAGGTAGCTTGAAATCAGGAGAAAGTATAAGACAATCAGTATCAGTAAATAAAACTTTGTTCTGTTTATCACAAATTTGTGATACACTGAAAAGATTGTACTTAAGTTCTGGTACATAATACACATTTTCAAAATCAAGGTTACCAGTTTTAATTACCCCTTTACCAGTAATTCTTCCTCCAACACCACCATCAAAGACAACTGGTCCTCCATCCAGAGCAATAAAGTCAGAAAGATATGACATGTTGCCTGTCATGTGCCTTGAACATCCACTGTCTGAATATCCTCTATCTTCTTTGCCATTTGAGGGATGTTCCTGCACGCAAAATAAAGGTGTTAGTTTCTTTTGGGGATCCAAACCATCACTAGTTTGGATCTGCCTTGTGCATCAAGATGAGAAAACTTGTTTGAGGTCTTTGATGCACCATTGGGTTTGGTAAGATGTTTATCCCAATGTGCTGAGGCCTTGACAGCATTGCCCCTTTTTCCCTTAACATTTAAGTGCGTAGCAGTTGGATTTGCTGGTCTAGCAGTTGAAACTGCTGACCTAGCAGTTGGAACTGCTTGTTTAATCTTAGGCACCCACTTCTGATTAGTCATTGCTGTTTTCTGATAAAAATGCCTTTTAACTGTTTGTGCATGATTTGAAAATTGTTTTGCACTTGAAACAGTTTGCTTGTTATAAAACCACTTATTTTGACTAGCAGTTGAAACTGTTTTGATGTCAGTCTTTAACATAACAGTTTTAGGTGACATCTTATGATTTGCATTAGGGTTTGTCAATCTATTTGGACCATTTTGTGTTACCCTAGCATTGTTATTCCTGTTCACCCTTGCATTCCCAGTAACCCTCTTTTTCCATGGGTTAGAATCACAATAAGCAGCCATATGCTCAAAACTTCCACAAACAAAACATACTTTTCTAATCATAGCAAACCTATCATCCATTTTCTTAGATTTTGAGTGATTCCAGTTCCTATGACTACTCTCAGAACTTGATGATCTGTTCTTATCCCTATACATCTCAGCATATCTAACATTTTTCCTAACTGGTTTTATGTTTTCAGTCTTAACCACTTTAGGAGCATGTTTAACTTCTACCTTAACAACATTAGGTTTTTCCTTAACCTCTACATTCTCATCATCAGATGTCCATTCCTCAATAGTTGGAGCATCTGAGTTCCTATCAGAGGACATCTTTTCCTCAGAAAGAGATTTATCACTGGCACTCACAAAAGAATCTTCTGCCTTAACAAATTTAACAGGATTCTCACTAACCTTAACACCATATCTAGGAAAATCCATATCCTTAAACTCTTCTAAACCTTTGTGAGCTAAATTGATTCCTAGTGGAGCAAACATTCCTCTAAAGGGGGGTGCAACTGACTTATAACCTAAACCAGATTTAGCTTTGTTAAGTATTTGACTCTCTACTATCTTCTTAACTCCATCTGAAGTATATTCAAGAGTATCTACACTTAACTGGATGTTTTCTTTTTCCTTCTTAAGCTTCTCTAGTTCATATACAAGTCCACTCATTTTATTATCTTTTATTTGCAATTCCCTTTTTAAAAGACCTATCTCATCAGTAAAATTTGACTCATTCTGTTTATAAAACACAATTTGTTCTTCCAAAACAGCTAATTCTCTTTTATGATTTGACAGACTAAAACTTATTTGATTAAATTCAACTCTAAGATCATCATACTGTTTCTTAATATTTTCATAATCTTTTAAAGCATGACAAGAGTTAGAACATTTTTCAGGTTTATATACCTCAGTGTCTGAGAAAGCCATCAAACCCAAGTTAGCTGGTTCCTCTTCTTCCTCCATGAAGCTCCAATCAAATCCAACTCCATCTACAGCTACCATAGCCTTGGAAGAAGGCTCTTCAACATTAACTGTTCTCCTTGACCCTTGCTGATTCTTAAATCCTTGACCCTGGTTGTTTTGTTGTCTTGGACCTCTACATTCCCTGGCAAAGTGCCCCATCTTGTGACAATTAAAGCATTCCACCTTAGACTTATCATACCCAGCAACATCTCTTCCATTGAAAATAATCTTATTCCCAGTCCTTTGGTAATACTTCTTAGCCCTGATGCTTATCAAAGCCAACTGCCACTTTAAATCCATAGCTTCCAAATCATCTTCAGCAATTTGAAGAAGATCTTCATTAAAGATCTTTGACCCACCAGACTGTTCTGATACAAATGCATATATGGTCTCTTCAGTCAACCCAGCAGTACTAGTTTTTACACTAGCAGTGCTAACTGTTGGTATAGCAGTACCAACTGCTTCTTCATCTTCATTATTAGAACTGTTTGAAGAAGATACAAAAGCCATATTCCCTGAACTGGAACTGGTGCTACCACTCTTCTTGACCTTTTGCTCAACAATCTTGAGATTATTGTAAAGCTCATTCATTGTCATGTTCTCCAGCTCTGGTTTATTGCTCCAAACCACAACATAAGTGTTCCATTCAGCATGTAAATTATTTAGAAACTTCATGTTGAGGTCTTCTTGGGGTATCACAATCTTCAACACAGTAAGTTGACTGATGATCTTTTGAAGCCTATTAAATATATGATCCAAAGTTTCATTGCTTGATGCAGTGAAATTCTCATAACTTTGCTTGAGTAGGGTTTTCTGTGCCTTCTTGGTAGCTACATTGCCACCAAATCTTTCCACCACTGCTTCAAAAAGAGTTTTAGCCGATTCGTTATGGCTAAAGTTTAGCACTTGATCATTAGTAATTGCCATAAGTAACAAATTCCTAGCCTTCTGATCATTCTTCTTTTTTATTCTCTCCTCGTTTGTAACTGGCTCAGTGTTAAGCTTTGTGACCTTGGAACCATCAGCACGAGTTTCTTCAACAGCAACTGGTTTGAAGGAATCACCATTGATAATAATATCCCATAATGCATAGTCTTGCATCATGAAGTATTGCTCTATTCTGAGCCACCATAAATCGTATTCATTCTGCTTCAGCATGGGGAGTTTAGCAAGGATTGAGGTTTGAGGTGTCTCCATGTCCATCTTCTTGGATTGCTAGTGAGTAAATACTTCTGGTTCTTCTAGACTCAAAGTATCAGAAACCTGTCTCTGATACCACTTGACCGGATCTAAACACACACGTTGTGTTGGGGATACTTTGAGTATATACTTGATAGCACGCGGAATTTACTACCAAGTACTTAGAAGAATACGAGTTTGTGTTTGGTGATTGATTAAGTAAAACAATAAGAACAAACAATATCAACCAAACTATCACTTCAATATATCGAACGATTACAATTATGAATGTGAAGGATATTAGGTATTAGATGTATTCGATCTGAATGATATATGTCTCAAACCCTAATCTAAGGATCTCCTTTTATAATGTAAAGAGTCCTGTACAAGTTAAACATCTAACCGAATCATTCTATACAAATAAGATATATACCATATCTTTTCTATAATTATCTTCACACGGTTTCACCTTGATCTCTTAAGCAGTCCTAACTGTTCTTCCTTCAGCAGTCCAAGCTGCTCTTCCATCAGCAGTCCTAACTGTTCTTCAACCGTACTAACTGCTTAAGTTTAATTCCCAACACCTGCATCATCATCAATAATCATTACATCTACAAAGAGTGTATCTAAGCAAAATCAAATATATAACAACAATAATGAACACTACCATCTATGAAACTAACCTTTATCAATTTTGAGATAAGTGTGAAATGGAAGGTTGTAGGGTGTATTTATGGAAGGTTGGCAAGTAACTATTCAGACAAGTTTGACTGTTGCAACAGGAAACCTACATTATGAGTCACTATCCACCATGTCATATTGGAGAACCAACTAAGCACTAATTACCTCATCTTTTGCATTATAAAGCATGCCAAAGGAATCACATCTTGAAGTATCAAAGCAACTCCTACGATAAGAGGTGATGGGCATATCCCAAAGACCCCTTAAACTTCCAACAACAAATAGAATACCAGTTTGACTTTCATTAGTCAAACATATGTATTTTTTTTAGCTTTTGTACACATAACCAACAACCATGAAATAAGCAGTTTATTTACCTCATATAACCAACAAAAACAGTAACAGATTTAACAAAATCCAACAACCATGAAATAATTAGTTTGTGTTTGCATTTGCAGTTTGTGACATTTGCAGTATGAGGGTATGATTGTGATGGCATTTACATTTGTGGCATTTGCAGGTTAGGGGGTGTTTGGAACTGCCTAACCAACAACCAAACATATGTATCTTTTTGCTAGCTTTTTGTACACATAACCAACTGTTGGGAATTAAATATTCAAGATTTCTAATATCGGGTTCTAATCCAAGAAATACTCTAAGTGTAATTCTGTTGCTAGTGCAAATGGTTCCTGCTGATAATGCTGTTCCTGCTGATAGAACATTTCACTCTGCTGATAGTGATAAATGACTCTGCTGATAGGCTTAGCACTCTGCTGATGGATTCTGTTGATAGCGATAACTTGTTCCTGCTGATAGTGAACACTCTGCTAAGTGGATAAGATCGAAGAAGATATTTATTGTATTTTGGTCAACAATATACGGTAGATAATATCTTACTCCATGTGCTTAGTTAACAAGTTGTATACATAGATACATGTTGTATCTTATGTACTGACACTAAAGGATAAGTTAACCAAGTAAGTCGGCTAAAGACTTTAAGCAATTTGTAAAGATCTTTTGACTATAAAAGAGATCTTAGTTGTGATATTTAGTATAGTTGTCAAGTGTCAAATATTACGTTAGAACATAGAAGTTAGTTCATGCATATGTTAGAACAAACACAAATATATCACAAGTGATAAAAACATAAGATTCAAGGTTGTAACCCTAGTGATATCTCAAGATCACTCGTATTATTATCTTTAATAATATTGAATCGTTTGGTGATAATCTTTATGTGTTCATTGCTAACTAACAAACATAACAATTCCATTTCCATAACATACACAACCTTCTAAGTTTGGTTGAGTGAATTTCGCGCACTTAATCATTTTAACACAACATATCATACACACAAAGTTAGAAGGTTTAACCACCTTAATCGTGTGTCCAGGATCCTAGCAAGTGGTATCAGAGCTAAGGTTGATATTGTTGTTTTTAGAAGAAACTAGAAATGGATGTACAAGATGTTCAAACAAATGTTGCTGCAAAGTTGCCCATGATCAAACCCAATGAGTTTGAGTTATGGAGGATGAGAGTTGAGCAATATTTCATGGTTCAAGATTATGCTCTTTGGGACATAATTCAGTATGGTGATTCCTTCACTTTAGGCTATTCAGATGTTCTTGTTGAAGGGAAGACAGTTAGAAAAAGAAATACTGGACCAGTTTCCAATGATGAAAAGATACAGAAGAGAAATGATCAGAAAGCAAGAAACTTGTTGCTTATGACCATTCCTGGTGAGCAAATGTTATCTTTTAACAAATATCTTGATGCAAAAACTCTTTTTGAAGAGATTTGTGCATGGTTTGGTGGTAATGAAACTACCAAAAAGACACAGAAGACATTACTGAAGCACCAATTTGAAAACTTTACTGCTTTTAGTAAAGAGTCTCTTGACAAACTATTTTCAAGACTACACAAGCTTGTCAGTCAGTTAGCTGTGTTGGGTGTTGAGACTGAGAAGGAAGATCTCAACATGAAGTTCTTGAAAAGTCTACCTATTGATTTTCATACTCATGTTATTGTCTGGATGAACAAACCAGAAATTGAAACAATGAAGCTTAATGATTTGTTCAATAACTTTAAAATTGTTGAACAAAGTCTAAAGAGAGGTGGAAATTATGGTACTAGTTCTGGGAATGCTGCACTCTTATCAGTTCCTAGTGTTAGTCATACAGAGGAGGTAGATGAAGTTGAAAGTGTTTCTAATGTTACTTATGGTGGTCCTTCTACTAGTTTACAAAAGGATATTGCTGGACTTGGTGATCCAACATTTTATGCCTTTATAACCAGTCAAGCTAGTGGTTCTCCTTTAAATCATGAAGACCTTGAGCAGGTAGATGGTGATGATTTGGAAGAGATGGATATTAAGTGGCAAGTTGCTTTACTTAGCATGAGGGCTAAGAAGTTTTGGCAGAAAACTGGAAAGCAAATTACCATAAATGATAATGATACTGTTGGGTTCGATAAGAAAAAAGTAGAATGTTTTAACTGTCATAGGTTGGGACACTTTGCTAAAGAATGTAGAAGCCCAAGGAAGCAGGATAACAGGAACACTTGGTATAAACAAGAGAGGAATAAGGAAGTATTGGTAGAAGAGCCAAAGGCTATGCTGGCTATTGATGGTATTGGATATGATTGGAGCTCTATGGCTACTGAAGAGGATGCACCACCAAATGCTGCTCTTGTTGTCGATGAGATTGCTCTAATGGCCTCTTCTGATTCAGAGGTAGATACCATTCCTACTTGTACTAATTCATGTCCTAATCTTAAAAATTATGAAGACATTAAAAAAAGACTTGATGCTTTTAGAGAAGAGTTAATTGATGCCCTTCATAATTTAGCTAATCATAAGAGGTGTGTAGGAGTTCTAGAAAAACAGATTCTACATTATAAAAAGAATGAATCTACGTTTACTGATGACTTAAATGCTTTAAAAAGAGGAATAGCATTTAGAGATGAATTACTTAATGATCAAAGTAGACAGTTATCTGAAGTCAAAACTGAAAAAGAAAATGTTAAGGTAACTATAGATACTCTAGCACATTCCTCAGAAGGAATGAATAAGATTTGGGAAGCTCAGGTAATTGATAAAGCTAATTCAGGTGTAGGTTACAAAACGGTCCCTCCACCATATAGAGGTGTTCCTTCACCTCCAGGTGTTGACCTAGCACATACAGGTTTAGCTGAGTTTCAAGAACCAATCATGAAATATGGTTCTAAGGCTAGTAAGAGCCTTAAGGTAGCAAAGATAAGTAAAAGTTTAGATAAAACTTTACTTTATCAGGACAAGGTGTCCTTTGCTAAGAAAGGAGAAACTATAGTTGTTGAAGATTGTACAACTGATAGCGATGATGATGAAGAAGAACATGTTATGTCTAAACCTGAAGTGGTTAAGAAAGTTGGAACAAGTGTTCCTAAGGTAGTCAAACGCAATACTGATAGGCCTAAATCAAACATTAAACATGTCAGGCAACCAGTTAGATATTGTGAGCAATATAGAACCACCAACAAGCCCAGAGGTAACCAAAGGAATTGGAACAACCTCAAGTCTAACCAATTAGGTGATGACTTTGCTTTTTATAATAAAGCTTGTTACACATGTGGTAGTTTTGACCATCTTGCAACTTTCTGCAACCAATGGGTAACTGGGTATGAAAACCATAAAGTGAACCTCAAAAGGCAAACAACTAAATCTCACTTTCACTCTAGTTCTAAGAAAACAAACCCTAGAGTAGTAAAAAACAAGTCTATCTCAAAATCTGATCCTGCTGATAGACCAAATGATCCTGCTGCT
Organism: Artemisia tridentata subsp. tridentata; assembly: GCA_021014915.2. Lineage (NCBI taxonomy): Eukaryota > Viridiplantae > Streptophyta > Magnoliopsida > Asterales > Asteraceae > Artemisia > Artemisia tridentata. Next base: position 361,367,585 of record CP139505.1, read on the forward strand.
AGAAAATTTGTTCCTGCTGCTCGACCATTTATGACTATTAACCCAAAATCAACAGCTAAGGGTGCAAAATCATTTTTCAAACATGCACCTACAACTGTTCTAAGGCCCATTCAAACAAAATCAGTGGTCCATAAACAAATTTGGAGACCAAAGGGTAGAATTGAAAAGTTAGCAGTTCCTGCTGCTAAGCAATCAGTTCCTGCTGATAAGGGAAAAAGGGCAAATGCTGTTAAGGCCTCAGCATGTTGGATTCTCAAATCCAATGTTGCATCAACTATCCTTAAAAGATTTAATTACATTGATGCAAGAGGCAGATCCAAGTCAATAATGGCTTGGATCCCCAAAAGAAACTAACACTCTTATTTGTGTGCAGGAACATTCAAATGATCAGGTAGAGGATCAAGGATACTTAGATAGTGGATGTTCAAGGCACATGACAGGCAACATGTCTTATCTTTCAGATTTTGAAGCTTTCAATGGAGGATATGTTACCTTTGGAGGGGGTGTTCGTGGCAAAATTTCTGGTAAAGGTACAATCAAAACCGGAAATTTAGATTTTGAAGATGTGTACTATGTAAAAGAGCTAAATTATAATCTTTTTAGTGTTTCACAAATGTGTGACAAAAAGAATAATGTTCTTTTCTGTGAGACTGAATGTCTTGTACTTTCTCCTGATTTTAAGATGCCTGATGAAAGTCAAGTACTTCTTAGAATTCCTAGAAAGAGCAACATGTACAGTGTAGACATGAAGAACATTATTCCTAAAAAGAATTTAACTTGTCTTGTTGCAAAGGCCACATTGGATGAATCAATGAAATGACATAGAAGGCTTGGTCATATTAACTTCAAAACCATAAATAAAATTGTTAAGAATGGTTTGGTAAGAGGTTTACCTCACAAAAGATTTGAAAATGATCAAACATGCATTGCTTGTCTAAAAGGCAAACAACACAAAGCCACTTGTAAGCCCAAGATTTTTAACTCTATCAATCAGTCTTTGTTTATGCTACATATGGACTTATTTGGACCTGTTTCAGTGATGAGCATAATGCATAAGAGATATTGTCTAATTATTACTGATGACTATAGTAGATTTACATGGGTTTTCTTTTTAGCCACTAAGGATGAGACATCAAGCATCCTTAAGGACTTCATTACACAGATAGAAAACCAAGTAAGCAAGAAAGTAAAAGTCATTAGAAGTGATAATGGGACAGAGTTTAAGAATAGAGTTATGGATGACTTCTGCAAAGAAAAAGGTATTCGAAGAGAATTTAGTGTTGCTAGAACACCACAACAGAATGGTGTAGCTGAAAGAAAGAATAGAACACTAATTGAAGCTGCTAGAACAATGTTAGCTGATTCTAAGCTACCAATAAATTTTTGGGCAGAGGCAGTCAACACTGCTTGTTATGTTCAAAATAGAGTTTTAGTTGTGCAGCCTCACAATAAGACATCATATGAACTTTTTAATGGTAGAACTCCTGCAATAGGATTTCTTAGACCTTTTGGATGTCATGTAACAATTCTCAATACCTTAGACCATTTAGGAAAATTCGATGGTAAGGCAGATGAAGGTTTCTTTGTTGGTTATTCTCTTAATAGCAAAGCTTTTAGAGTTTACAACACAAGAAAAGAGATCGTAGAAGAAAATCTACATGTGGAGTTTTTAGAAAACAAATCCAATGTTGAAGGTCAAGGACCAAAATGGCTATTTGATCTAGAGTATCTAACAAATTCAATGAATTATGTGCCTTTTGTTGCAGAAACTAATGATTTTGCAGGTTCTTATACAACAAATGAGGCAGAGTTAGAGAAAGATCAAGATGATGTGATAATGCCAATATGGTCAAGTACAATTGTGGAATCAACTTCGACAACTGATGAATCTTCTTCTAGTAAAGCTAAAGAAGGTGTTGAAGATGAAAGTAAAGAATATGGAACTCAAGAACAACAAAGTGTTTCTGCTGGTAGTATTTCTGTTGCTGCTGGTAGTGTATCTGTTTCTGCTGATGATTCTGCTGATAAGCTTATTGATTCTGCTGTTCGGCCAAATGACTCTACTGATGGCCCTTCAGAAACAAAAGAAGCAGAATTCTCAGATAATGAGGTGGATTTGGGTAATCTTCCACTATCTTATCAAGTTCCTTCTACACCACAATCAAGAATGCACAAAGTTCATTCCCTGGAACATGTGATTGGAGATATACAGTCAGGTGTGAAGACATGACAACAATTGATGTCTTCAGGCCAACAAGGGCTTCTTGATGCCCTTTATGCTTCAAAACAACATGAACTTTTAAACTCTTGTTTGTTTGTATGTTTTCTCTCACAAGCTGAACCAAAGAATATTCTTACAGACCTAGATGATTCAAGTTGGTTAGAGGCTATGCAAGAAGAGCTTCTTTAGTTCAAGATTCAAAAGGTTTGGGTGCTAGTTGATTTACCTACAGGTGTGAAGGTAATTGGCACTAGATGGGTTTTTAAGAACAAAAGGGATGAAAGAGGAATTGTGATCAAGAACAAAGCTAGATTAGTAGCGCAAGGGTACACACAAGAAGAAGGGATAGATTATGATGAAGTTTATGCTCCAGTAGCAAGGATTGAGGCGATTAGGCTTTTCTTAGCTTATGCTTCATTTTTAGGCTTCACATTCTACCAAATGGATGTCAAAAGTGCATTTTTATATGGTGAAATTGGAGAAGAGGTGTATGTTTCACAACCTCCAAGCTTCATTGATCCATTACATCCAAACAAAGTGTACAGAGTAGTGAAAGCTCTATATGGCCTTCATCAGGCACCAAGAGCTTGGTATGCAACACTAGCTTCCTATTTATTAGAAAATGGATTTCAAAGAGGAAAGATTGATCAGACACTTTTCATCAAACAGCACAAGAAGGATCTTCTGTTAGTGCAGGTGTATGTGGATGACATTATCTTTGGATCTACTAGGAAAGATATGTGTTTAGAATTTGAGAAGCTTATGAAAGATAAGTTTCAGATGAGTTCTATGGGAGAACTTACATTCTTTTTGGGTTTGCAAGTTAAGCAATCATCTGAAGGCATATTTATTAGTCAAGACAAATATATTGCAGAGATACTTAGAAAATTTCAATTTGCTGATTCAAAAATAGCAAGCACACCAATGGACTCTGAGAAGCACCTTCTGAAAGATGAAGATGGAGAGAATGTAGATGTACACAATTACAGATCTATGACAGGCTCTTTGATGTACCTTACATCATCTAGACCTGATATCATGTTCCCTGTTTGTGTTTGTGCAAGATTTCAAGTTACTCCAAAGGTTTCTCATTTAACTGCAGTCAAGAGAATTTTTAGATATCTCAAGGGTCAACCAAGGTTGGGTCTATGGTATTCAAAGGAATCTCCTTTTGACTTGGTAGCATATTCGGATAGTGATTATGCTGGTGCTAGCTTGGACAGAAAGTCAACAACTGGAGGATGTCAATTCCTTGGGTGTAGACTTGTCTCATGGCAGTGTAAGAAGCAAACAAGTGTGGCAAATTCAACAACTGAAGCTGAATACATAGCTGCTGCAAGTTGCTCTAGTCAAGTTCTATGGCTTCAAAACCAACTCCTTGATTATGGGTACAATTTCTTAAACACTGTTATTCATATTGATAATAGTAGTACAATTTGTATTATTAAAAATCCAGTACAACATTCTAAAACAAAACACATTGAAATTAGACATCACTTTATAAGAGACTGCAATGAGAAAAGATTAATTCAAGTTCTTAAAATTGCTTCAGAACATAATTTTGCAGATCTGCTAACAAAAGCTTTTGATGTTTCAAGGTTTCAGTACTTGGTAGCAAGTATTGGAATGCTTAATCTTTAAATTTTCAATATGATGTGTTTTTGTAAATAAATTTTTGTTGTTGCTGCTGATTTATAAGGTACTGCTAATGTATCATAAGGTACTGCTGAGCACATAAGGTGCTGCTAGTACAAAATTAAATTGTGTTATTCATATAGTTGGTCTTATGATTATACTAATGCAAGACAAGTACTTTGTACATTGTTCTTTTGGTTTTAGACTAACAATTTCAGGTATGAATATGTAAACACAAAGGATGTTTTCAAGTGAAATGGAAACAGCAGAATTGAGATATTAGCTGCTAACCATAATAGATTTATGATGGACTGAGTTTGGGACTTTAAAGCTCCTTAAAAATTCTTTCTTGAAATCTAGTTATGATGTTTCACATTGAATTGATGACTTAGTTGATCAGATAGTAACTGATGCAACTCACTTAGTTGATCAGATAGTAACTGATCACATGTTTAGGGGAGGATTGTTGGGAATTAAATATTCAAGATGTCTAATATCGGGTTCTAATCCAAGAAATACTCTAAGTGCAATTCTGCTGCTAGTGCAAATGGTTCCTGCTGATAATGCTATTCCTGCTGATAGAACATTTCACTCTGCTGATAGTGATAAATGACTCTGCTGATAGGCTTAACACTCTGCTGATGGATTCTGCTGATAGCGATAACTTGTTCCTGCTGATAGTGAACACTCTGCTGAGTGGATAAGATCGAAGAAGATATTTATTGTATTTTGCTCAACAATATACGGTAGATAATATCTTACACCATGTGCTTAGTTAACAAGTTGTATACATAGATACATGTTGTATCTTATGTACTGACACTAAAGGATAAGTTAACCAAGTAAGTCGGCTAAAGACTTTAAGCAATTTGTAAAGATCTTTTGACTATAAAAGAGATCTTAGTTGTGATATTTAGTATAGTTGTCAAGTGTCAAATATTACGTTAGAACATAGAAGTTAGTTCATGCATATGTTAGAACAAACACAAATATATCACAAGTGATAAAAACATAAGATTCAAGGTTGTAACCCTAGTGATATCTCAAGATCACTCGTATTATTATCTTTAATAATATTGAATCGTTTGGTGATAATCTTTATGTGTTCATTGCTAACTAACAAACATTACAATTCCATTTCCATAACATACACAACCTTCTAAGTTTGGTTGAGTGAATTCCGCGCACTTAATCATTTTAACACAACATATCATACACACAAAGTTAGAAGGTTTAACCACCTTAATCGTGTGTCCAGGATCCTAGCACCAACAACCAAAAGAATACCATTTTGACTTTCATTAGTCAAAACAAATATAGATATTTTTCAACAAACATAAATATTTCCTTCTTGTTCTACGTCTTTAGATTTCAACAAAACATATTTTTCAACAAGCATAAACATTTCCAAATGACTTCATGGACTGAACATACATGAGTGTTCTTGGTTCATTTGAATGCAGTTGCTTGGCTTCCACTTGCTTGACTTGGTCATTCACTTTCTTGAGTTAGTTGTGGACTTATTTCTTCTTCACTACTCTCACAAGGTTGGGGAGACCAACAATCATATACTTCAATAGACTCTTCTCCCCGATCTTCAATAGACTATTCTCCCTATTCTCCAGGTGGTGTTCCTGTCCTACTTCCATCTCCACTACCCACTGCACCATCCCTTCTAGTTATGTTTCCCTTTCTAACACCTAAGCCCACAACACCACCACCTATAGCTATTGCACCACCACATTGACCAACTGCAACAACACATTTGACTCTGTATCCATGCCTCCAACATGAATACCACATACTTTCTCTATTAGGTTTAGGCCTTGCATTAAAAGTTAAAACAACCATATGTTGTTCTTGCGTCCAACAATCAATGGATGTCATTTTACTAGATTTACTAATATCATCCAACACCTATAAATGCTTACCTTCTTCAGCCATAGATGAATTATTAAGCATCAAATTCATATTCTTCAAGTAAAGTAAAGTAGTTGACTCAAGTGAAAGTGATTAATGCAAATGTTGGGAAGACAAGTTGGAAGGTGTGACATATCTATGTATTAACTCATATTTAAATTTATCATCTACCTCATCACATTAAATGTATCATATTCTCAACTACTATGAAATAATTAGTGTATGAATCTTAATATAATCCTAACTAATATTTAAGTTACAAATTAATCAAATTCCAAACCAGATTCCAGGCCAAATTCCAACAAAAACCTCTTTTCCTAATATATAAATATCTAGTTACTATTCATAAATATCTAGTTACTATTAATAAATATCTATTTACTATTCATAAATATCTATTCACTATTCATCAAAATATCTATTTATTATTCATTAAAATATCTAGTTACTATTTATAAATATCTATTTACTATTCATCAAAATATCTATTTACTATTCATCAAAATATCTAATTACTATTCATCAAAATATCTAGATATTTTCAGAAATTTTCACTATAAATAGAAAGAAAACCAGTTAATTTTTTTCACGCCATTTTCACTAGCAAAAACTCTCTCATTTTACTTATGTGTTCGGCCAAGGAAGAAAAAAAAAAGAAGACGGAGTCGTTTTTCAAGTATTTCAAGCATTTATCGATCATTTTCAAGCTATAACTAACTACAAATTAATTTGGAGTCATTGTTGGGGATCTATTGTTCAAATTACTTTTTAAAACATCCTAATATCAAGTAAGTAAGAAATAAATTTCTTTACTTTTCATTTGGTGTATTATGTGTTCATTATACTTAATTATGCATTTCTTAAGTTTAAATTACACTTAAACTCATTATCTCACATATATCACCTATGAGCATGTTTGTGAATTTTTATGGTTAAAATAAGTATATACAAGTTCTATATAATTATTGGATGAGAAAAATGAGTACTTACAAGTCTTGGATCATTTTTGATTGATTTACAAAGTTTATTGTTATATATAAGTCTATAATTGTTCTAATACATTTTTAGTCATTTTTACTAGATCTACACTTTTATCATGTTAATATGGTCATTTTGAGTATATAAAAATTATGGAAGAAGTTGGTGGAGGAATATAGATTAGTTTGGTGTTGTTATTACAAGCGGATTAGTTTAGAAAATGGATTTCTAAGAATGTACGCGGAAGCGCTGCCGAATTTTCTAATTTTCAGAAAAATATATTATTATACAAGATTTTCTCAAAGAAATATAAAATAGATTTTATAACAAGAATGTGGTCGTTTGAATGAGTATAAACGGGTTTATAACGAAAGAGATACAAATATTTCTAAATCTATTAGCGATAACTATTTTCATAAGATAATAAGTGTGCTGTCCAGATTTTTGCCGTAGTAAAACCAAGCTTTAACAGATAAACTGAGTCCTCGAGACTTCAAAATATGCTAGTATACTTAAATACCTTCGCGGGGACATGTATAACTTTAAAAACCGAGCTATAACGAAGAAGTTATGACTTAATGAAGTTAACGACGAAAACTATTATTTTGACAGATTTCTAATCGAGAATAGTAACCTGAATTTCTTCTTAGACATGGATTTTATGCACTTTGGGTGCGGTTTTGGATAAAATATCATACACGAAAGTTGTAGTATTTTGATTCCATACTTTAGTCGAGTCGAAGACTTTTTCAATTATATATTATTGAAACGTTCATATCGTGGTTGCAATACACACTTGTTAAAAGTTCAAAAATGTTATATTTCAGACTATTGTTAGACATTATTTTCATTTCAAACTCACAAACAAACATGCACGGGTGATATAACTTTCATAAAATGCATACACGACATCATTTCATGATCTAAGTCACATCATTCATATTAGGTTGCGGTTAGTGTCCGAGCCTCATTTCAGTGTACCCACTTTTGTCATTAATATATCAGTTCTATCAGGTGAGTTTATGGCCCCTATTTTCAATTATTTCGTACTATCTTTGGGGGAGATACATGCTCAACTACTTGCTTTTACTTTCATAAGTACTATAAACTTCTACATATTACCATGAGTTCATAGTCCCACTTTTATACTTTTTCCAAATTTGTGGGGAGATACATGCTCGTTTTACTTACGGATTTTACTCGTTTATCATAAACAATTTACTCAGTTGATGAAATACTCTATTTGTTTATTGAAACTTAATACATGCTGAACACAAGTACTTTCTGTATGCTATCTTGATTAATTTTGCCTTAGTTAACCACTATTGCCATTAAAAGTCCCTCATATTATGAACCATTAATCACTTGCGAGTGAACGCGAATATAGTGAATAGATCTATTGGCAGTTGATGCCCCATTTGTGTTGCTGAATAAGTAGCCAAATGCACTTTATTTGAGACTAAATAGGAGATTGGCAAGCTCCTACCCGATGACATTATTACTACATTTAATTATGTTAGTAATTTACATTACTCTTGTGATGTTCTACTGTTAACGTTTGAGTTTCATGAGACTTAGAGCAATATTATGGTACTGTAATGATACGGTACTGCCACTACTGAATTTATGGGTGCAACAACGGGGCCCACTGTCTATTAAACTTGAAACTTGTGTTCAACTGATTTGCATACAAACACTGTGGATTCACTCAACCTTTGACTATTGAAATCAATTGTTTTACTTATAAACTCTATTAACTCACCAACTTTTGTGTTGACACTTTTAGCATGTTTATCTCATGTCTATAATGAACGAGGATGACACGGAGAGGCACACATACTGATAGAAGGCTAAAATTTAATTATCATTCGAAACTTATTTAACAAACTGTAAAACTACTGGGACCTCATTTTGTAAACTATGATATTTATAAAATTCGAATGATAAATATTTTAAAACGACTCAATTAGAGATCGTTTTCTATTATTATAACTGTTGTGCCATCGAGTAACACCTAGTTTGAATTTCGCTGCGTATCACGAAATTGGGGGTGTTACAACTGCACCATCCATTCTAGTTATGTTTCCCCTTTTAACACCTAAGCCCACAACACCACCACCTATAGCTACTGCACCACCACATCTACCAACTGCAACAACACCTTTGACTCTGTATCCATGCCTCCAACATGAATACCACATACTTTCTCTATTAGGTTTAGGCCTTGCATTAAAAGTTAAAACAACCATATGTTGTTATTGCGTCCAACAATCAATGCATGTCATTTTACTAGATTTACTAATATCATCCAACACCTATAAATGCTTACCTTCTTCAGCCATAGATGAATTAGTAAGCATCAAATTCATATTCGTCAAGTAAAGTAAAGTAGTTAACTCAAGTGAAAGTGATTAATGCAAATGTTGGGAAGACAAGTTGGAAGGTGTGACATATCTATGTATTAACTCATATTTAAATTTATCATCTACCTCATCACATTAAATGTATCATATTCTCAACTACTATGAAATAATTAGTGTATGAATCATAATATAATCCTAACTAATATTTAAGTTACAAATTAATCAGATTCCAGGCCAAATTCCAACAAAAACCTCTTTTCTTCCTCTCGTTCTTGCCTAATTATGTCATCCAACTCTTGTTCAACCAGTGCTTCTTATTATAATCTTTGTGTTAATGCTTCTTGGTCTAATCTCAGTTGATGTTCCTGTTCTTTAGTAAGATGTCCATTACTTGCAGGCAAATCAGTTGTACCGCCAACACTTCCACTACCACCTACACTACTGCCATTTTTAGGAAAACCTTAACCACATTTCTCATTGTAATGCAAGATAATGGCCTGATTGTTTAGGAGAAAACACAGAAACATGCTGAAGTATCAAAGCAGCTCCTACGGTAATAGCCTTTCTGTTACCACCCTATGTAAGGACTTTGTGATGAATTGTACAAAAAGTTGTACCTGAAAGCTCTTTCAGTGTCACTGTCAGATCACCCAGCGCATTCGGACTATATGACTTGCATATTGCAACAACCTGGTGAAGTTTCCCATTCTTGAGAAAGTTCTTGGTATATCCTAAACACCCACTCACGATCACCCCATTAGCATTTACAAATTCAATCGCGCTAACCCACGAACCACGCATAAAATCCTCATCCCCACCCACATCCTCAACAACTTTCATAATATTCTCCTGAGTTGGCATTACACACTCCTGCCCACATTCCCTAATATCTACTATTTTACGAACCTTAGCCATTTGAACAATACCCGCAGGATCGGGTATTATCCTAACCTCCTTTCAAGGGCTCTGAGATGAAACTAAGTTTCCGATGGTGGGTGTTTTATGATGGCTTTAATGGTCGTTAGCAGGGACGAAGGGCCGCGATTGGTCGGATATTAAACTCGTACATATCGACATTAACAGATCGTGAATTCATCTTGGGTTGGGTTTTTCGTTTGAAGAACAATGATACTAAACTTATACTCATGATTTTATGTTTCCGAAATTGAAGATGAAGGGGAAGTTCTTTATGTTTGTGCCAGGTGGTAGACGACGAGACAAAACCGGAAAAGGCGAAGTTGCCCTTCCAGCTAACGAGAAATGCTAATGAGCGTTAGCAATAAAGGACCAGATGCGCAATTAACGAAAAATGTTGGGACTAAAAATGCGATTTTTGAGAATAAAGGATCAAATTCGCGAATCAGGCGCGGTTTGGGGACCAACGGTGTAATTTACTCTTACTTATTTAAGAAGATAAGTATATTATGAGATAATATCAAATCTTTTAAATAAAGTAATTATCTCTTATTTAAATATGGAGTTTATCTTGTATTTAAGTATGATCAAATCTTTTAAATAAAGTAATTATCTCTTATTTAAATATGGAGTTTATCTTGCATTTAAATATGATAATTATGAGAGATAGAATTAGAGTTTCATAGCTTTTGCAAACCCTAATTTTCGTCTCTCCCCTATATATGGTTTTCCGCCGAGCAATTGAATTATATGTATTGTGCTCAAAGTAGATCAAATGCTAGCACCGTGTTGAATTTACCGGAGCGTTAATGTGCAAAACCGTAAGAATATCTCGTTCTTAGATCTTTCAGTCAATCACTCCTAAACAAGATACACAACAGTTATTCTCAACGGTAAAAAAAAAAATGTTAATTAAAAGTTTTTAATCTTCCACTACCTATTCTCAACCGTTGCTCAATTTTTATAAAGTAATTTTTAAAATTATACCCTACTTTCTCTTAAAAAAGGATTTATAAAAAAAGTGTCGATTCATTTTCATTTTCATTTCCCGGTTCTAAAAAACACACACACACACACACGTCCCTCTTTTTCTATAAACAAACAAACCGATAATTATAAATGTATCATTAATTCATTATTATTTTTATTAATTTATCACTTATTAAGGTTCGTATTATCAGATTCATTTCATCCCTTGTGAGCTTTTATATGCTAATTTTTTGGATTATATTTTTTACCACAATAATGTTAGGGCTTGTAATTTATTTACTGAATTTTTATGCTAGATATATTTTATTTCTAAATCTAGGGTTTGTAATATTTGGATTTATTATATTTATATTTGAAGTGAAGATGAGTTTTGAGTCTTATTGTTGAAATGAAAGTGGACATTTTTTGTTTTGTGAAGGGGGGTGTTTGGATTAGCTTGTTTTACGAGCTTATTGGCTTATTGAGATATAGAAAAGCTGAAAAAAGTGAGCTTATTGGCTTATCCATATCTCAATAAGCTGATAAGCTCGTACAATAAGCCAACCTAAACACCCCCGTGAATAGTGTTGATGGAAAAAGGAGTGCTTAATGGTTTAGTATTAGTTATAGCGTTAGAGGATATTATACGTATATGATTGTTGAAAAAGTGTTTTATTTACTATTTGTAACTTTGTTTTTGTTTTTTGTTTTTTGTTGTTTTTTTTTTGCAAACAAGATTTAGCTTTTATTGCTAATTTTTTTTTATGTTTGTGTGGGCTCTTTACAGATGGCTAAGAAGAGAGATATACCTCCTGTTCCTGTATCAGGATCAGCTGACACATCTGCCGTAAGAAGGTCAGGCCGGGAAACGTTAGCAAATAAACAAGTCGCACCAACTCCTGCAAACACTAAAAAATCTACAGGATTTGAAAATCAAACGGCCCCAGTTGCCACTTTCGTTAAAAAGAGACCAGAGAGTAGTGAAAAACAGATGGGGCCGAGCCCTTTCAGGAGGTCCGAAAGAGGTAAGAACCTGGATGATGGCCCTGCTATAAACGTCAAGTCAGCAGAGCTGAAAACTGCGGACATTTCGAAAGAGAGCGCAGAAGATGTGAACGAAGATGGGAATAATGAAGCGCAGGATCCACCGGAAGTTAGTGGCAGAAAAAGAAAGAGAATCAATGCCATTCGGTTTAAGGAGCGATTTAAACCTCAACGAGTAAGAGTTGAATCAGGTAACTTTTCGTGAAATGACGAGCTAATACTTTTCTTTTAACGGCTCTACAATAATATGGTTTCTATTATTGAATAACGTACGGGTTTTAAAACTTTAATGGACTGATGTCAAATTTATACATCCTTAAGTTTTAAACTCACACATTTCAGCACATATGTTTTTTTCTTAATCACAGTCTCGTTTTTGGTCGACACTTGACACCTTTTGTTTTGTTGGCTTGCTATGTTGGCATATAGATGGCGAGGAGGATTCAGAAGGGGAAGGCGGGGCATCTACATCTGAAGTTAAAACTATTAGCAATGGAGGTACTGCTTCTAATCACTAGAAGACTGTAAATTGTTATCTTTGTTTCACATTAAACTGATATTTACGTTGTTATCATCATTAAAGTACTGAATGTTTTAAATTTCTTTCGCATTTTAGATGAGGATAAGGAGATGGAAGATAGAGACAAAGGTGTTGGTAAATGCAGTGATGTAGCAGATTGTCAATCTGTTCAAGGATCTCCTGATAAAGCTCAAAAAGCGGTTTTGGAGGAAGGATTGATAGCCTCTGACCAAGAAGAACACGTTGGTTGTCCTTCTCAAACAAAACCAGTCGAGGGCGAGTCCATTGAAAGTGGTAATGTGGAGAAACAAATTGGTGGCAATTGCTCGCCATCGAATGGACATATTGCAGATAGTGATAACCACGTCTCCCATACATCATTATCCAGGTAGAATTGAGTACATTCTTTTTGCTGTCTTGGGTATCTGTAGGCCGATCTTATATATGATGTATTAGTACTCGTGTTTATATTGTCTCCTTTGATTAAAGCAAGAGGGGATAAGATTAAACTTTTGATTATGCATGTGAAAGGAGAGCTTTTACTTTTTTAGACCACGCCTTTGCCTTTAGTTTCATTTTACGTAGGATTTAACAATAGAATTTGCATAATCCAAAACGGCCTTAGTATTATTTCCATCACTAAGATAGATGCACAAATGCACAATAATACTTCCATAAAGATGGAAAAGTGAAACATACTGATAGTTTTGATTATAGATTGAGGTTCAAGCTAAACAATGTTGGACAGAATTTGCCTCTCGTGAATTGGTGATTTTGGAGAGACAAACGCCTCTCTAAAACATGCTGATGTTGTATGTTAAATTGGTGTTTGTTTCTGTTATTGTATAAGTTAAAGTGGTTACTATTAAGAATATGCATCCATCTTTTAAGCCTCTGATTTAGGCATGATATTATGGTGTTTGATACTTTGATTTTGTTATACCTACTGGAGTTTTTTCGTCATCATTAATTAGTTTCCTTTATCCCGCAGGATTAATCATGTTTTGGAGAATCAGCAGGAACTTGACTTTCATGACAAGGTTGGTCAATCATTTGATCTGCTTTTTATTTATTGGCTGTAAACCGTTCTATATTTCTTTGAAATTTTCGTTTAATTTCTTTCTATAATTTGCTACCCTAGTCACTACTTTAATGTTATTGAAAAATTCTCATTGAGTATAAACTAAGGATGACTTCTTATAATGTTTTAATGGTAGGTTACGGGGACATGCAAACCAGCTGGCGTTATGGAGAATGCTGAAAATAATAATGCAGATACCAACATTCAGAATGCTGGAAGTATAGTTAACTCATCAAAATTTGTAGAATATTGGGTTCCTGTTCAGTTATCAAACGTGCAGCTTGAACTATATTGTGCTTCATTGCTATCTAATGCTACGGTTTTTCAATCATGCTCAAGAAGTGCTACTGACGATGCTCTTCTGGAGATTCTTAATTATAACCGCAAGGTATTTTTTGCACAAGTCTTTCATGATCTTATATTTTAAAATCTAAGCTTTTAGTGATGGATTTTTTACCTTGTATATATTGATTCCTAGGGTTCAATTAATTGATTACGATAATGACCCATTGTACCCAAGCAACCATCTTATTTGCAAAAAATTATTCTGAGATTCATAAAAAACAATAATGTTAGACGATTTTCCCCAATTAGTTAAATAATCAATTTGACCCTGCCTTTACCCAACATAGAGTACTGCTGTGGAGTTCTAGCATCTCAATAGGTATCTTAATTGATTAATAAAGTGAAGATCATTCATTTTTGCTCCGTAGTTATAAATTATCTTGCTTAATTATTTGCAATGAGGGGGTGCGTGCAATAAAAAAAGGGGCTGAACAATGATAAGTGTTTTATATGTTGCAGTAATCGTTAAAGTAGTTATCCGCTTCATTATCAGATGTATTTGATTGATTTAATTTTTCCCCTTGAAGTGTTGTAATCACCCCTACCTCGTGGATGCCAAGCTTCAAGGAAAAATTACAATGGGTCTTCATCTTGAACCCACCAGGATACTCGATGTTGATATAAAAGCGAGTGGCAAGCTACAATTCCTGGACCTCGTACTGCCAGAGGTTAAAAAACGACAACTAAGGGCGCTTATCCTTTATCAGGTATACATTATTGTTTGTTTTCTGAAGTTTTAAGTTGCAACACGGTATTAAGGTCTAAATCATTATATGAAACCTTTTTTCTGTTCTTTTAATATAGCCCACAAGTGGTTCTGCTTCGGTTGGACCCGTATTGGCTGAGTTTGTGCATCAAAGATTCGGTCAAGACTCATACGAGTGTTTGGATGGGGTTGGAATTGTCTCGTCAAAGAAACAAACTGCTTTAAGCAATTTCAACAATGAGAAGAACAGATTTATCTTCTTGTTGGCGTCTAATGCATGTAACTCAACCGTTAAACTATCATCAATAGACCTTGTAATAATCTTTGACAGCGACTTGAATCCCTCAACCGATATTAAATCACTGCAAAAAATATCAATCGATTCACAGTCAGAACAGACGATGGTCGTACGATTATACACTTCATTGACACTGGAAGAAAAAATTCTCAAACTTGCGGACCATGATAACATGATTCAGAATATAAGGAGTAAATACAATGCGTTACTCATGTGGGGTGCCTCTGATTTATTTAATAGATTAGAAGAGTTTCATAGTCATTCTGATAACAATATTTCATCTGAAGAATCGATCTTGAATAATGTAGTGAAGGAGTTTTTACATATACTTTCTCACAATTCTGAAAGTGATGGTACAACTAAATCAGTTATCACAAGAGTTGAAAGTTGTGGAAGTTATGGTAAAAATATTATGTTCCAAAGTGAGATGAAAGCCCTTTTACCCGATGGAGACCATCCACGCGTATTTTGGAAAAAGGTATTGGAGGGGAAGAATCCAGTGTGGAAATTTAGATCCGAGTCAACCCCAAGGCAAAGAAAACGGCCTAATTTTTTTAGTGACTCATGTGGTGTAAGCACCCGCAGGAAGACTGTGAAGAATGTAGTAGAAGTTGAAACTGGAAGGTCCAATGAAGGTAAACTAGAATTTTTGTCTATTAATTTGTGTGTGTGTGTGTGTGTGTAATAATGTGACTCGTTGTTAAAATATTGATAATGTTGTTCTAGGGGTTCCTGTTCAGAATGAGTCTCGATTATCATTGGGTGATCACTTTTGGTCTACTGCAGTTGGTAATGAAGAAAACGTTCATGAGCTCCTGAAGCCCACAGTGTCTGAGCTCTGCAAAATACTCAAATTTTCGGTATGTCTCTGATGTATCTATCTTGTCTTTTTCTTGATCTTGAAGATGAAGTTTTTGACAATAATACTGGGCGGTCCTGGTTAAAGGTCAAAATGGGTTAAGTAACCCACAAACACTTTTTTGTTTTTCTTTTTTGATTTTATTCTTTAAATAGTTTGTGCTAGTTATTATTACAAAAATGAAATTACTAAGATCGAAAAAAGACTTGGGGGGTTGTCTGCATTAGAAATAGACTTTGGGGACTTTCAATCTGTTGAACCTAAACAATTCAATTCTCGCCTATTCCCTTTTTAGCTAATATGTTGACTTGAATTGTTTGCGATTAGTACAACCTAAATAACACAATTTAAAGTAATATGGTTGAAATTGCAACCTCTAAGCTCATACTAGTTATAACTCTCGTGAAACTCTTGTACATATATCTTTGCAGTTCATTGTTTGGTGTATCGTCTTAGCTTACTTTATATATGTGAGTGTGGATGTTGCTAGAAGTTATGGAAACTATATGGTGCTAGTTAGTTATTTTGACCATCTGGATTGTTGTGAAACAGAAAATCATATTCTATGTTGTTATCTGCCAGTTTGTTTCTTTACTTGTTCTATCTATGTCATGTATTTTCTTATTTGTCATATAGACTTGAGATATATGTTAATGTTATGTGGAGTGGTACCTTTTTATTATTTCTTCTTTTAATAGTTTAAGAAAGTGTAAATTTTATTATTTCTTCTTTTATTAGTTTAAGAAAGTGTAAAATGAATACAATCAAGACATGTAACATACTTAATTAGATTTATTTGACTGTAAATGCAGGAGAATGTAACGACAATAGTGGAAAGCTTTCTTAAATTTCTCATTGAGAACTTTCAAGTCTTCAAGAAACACACAAGTATATTACAGGCTTTAATGATATCAGTGGTATGAACATTTAACATACCCAACAAACTAAAGAAAACAATTTTAATGTATTTACTGATATTTATCCATGTCGTATTTTTTTAGTGCTGGATTGGTTCATCACTGTCAAAATACATGATTGATATGATTGATAGGGAACAATCCTTTGCTCTTGCGAAGAAACACTTGAATTTTATCTGCTCAAAAGAAGAAGCTGACCAAGTGTACGAGAAGCTTCAATCAGTAAAGGAGACATTTTTACGGAACACGAAGGACCTCGAAATAGTTAATAATATAGAAGAGTGTACAATGCCACTTCAAGAACCAAGAATGTCAAACTCAGTCCCACTTAACCCGCAAGAGTCGAAACCAGAAAATCGTGACTCGTCTAATGAAGAAACTTTGCAAAGTACCAAACAGATATTAAAGGAAGATCTTGCTAGAAAGGACGAAAACGAGATTGATAAGTTTAACAGAGTGTGGGACGAAAAGAGGATGCAGATAGAAAACGAACGCGAAGTGGATAAAGCTCTTTTTCGTTATCTGCATCCTAGCAAATCATCAAAAAGATCAGAAATGCTAAAGTCAGTAGAAGAAAAGTTCACTAATAAATTGAAAGAACACGAAAGATTGAGGGTGATTCATCTAAGTGATCTAAAGGCAAAGCTGAACGCTCCTGTGGGACAGGTGGTGGTTAGTGATGAACGTTCATTGCATGGGCCTGCACATGATACCCAGATCGTGGACTTGGTAAGGAGTGAAAAGAGTGATCAAGGAAGCCCTGAGGTCGCCCGTGTCTTATCCGGAAATCCATCTGAAGCACAAATTCACGATAAACCTTTGAATGAAATGTGTCCTGTGGTTGTGCCAGCTGAAGTAATCGTTATAAGTGACGATAGTAGTGATGGCGAGTCTATAGGTTCTCATTCTTCTGAAAAGCAGACGGCTGATGCAATGGTAAAAACCGAGCCAATTATGGAGAATGATGTTACGGTGGATAATGCAACATTATTAAGTGAACCAATTGGCGATATTTCAGCAATTGAAGAAATTGTATCAAGTATACCTATTGAAGAAAATGCATCAGAACTGCATGATGAAGTTGAAAATGATGTGGTAGGGGCTG
Source organism: Artemisia tridentata subsp. tridentata (assembly GCA_021014915.2). Lineage (NCBI taxonomy): Eukaryota > Viridiplantae > Streptophyta > Magnoliopsida > Asterales > Asteraceae > Artemisia > Artemisia tridentata. Next base: position 361,385,461 of record CP139505.1, read on the forward strand.
ATGCAACGGTAATAAGTGAACCAATTGGAGAGATTTCAGCAAAGCAGAATGCTGACATGGAGAATGACAAGGCAGGGCAAGCTGAATGCGTGGAGAATGAAGTTGAAAATGATGTGGTAGGGGCTGATGCAACGGTAATAAGTGAACCAACTGGAGAGATTTCAGCAAAGCAGAATGCTGACATGGAGAATGACAAGGCAGGGCAAGCTGAATGCATGGAAATGGAAGTGCTTGAAGTAGATACTAACAAAGAAAATCCTAAAGCATGTATTGTTGAGGGCTGTAATGAGACAGGTCATGATGATTTAGCGTCACATGTCGATTCAGCGAATATGGAAATGCTAGCTGTCGACAATATGTCTGAAAATGTTGAATCTGCTGATGGGTCACATGCTGCTGAAGACACTGTTAGTACTAGTCACGATGGTGCGACACCAGATGCCGAGTCTGCTGATATGGGAATACCAACTGCCAGTGGGATGTCAAATGGCACTGATTTGGAACGAAATCTCGAATCTACTGATGGGTCACATGCTGTTGAACACCCTGTTGGGACTAGTCCGGATGGTGTGGCACCACATGCCGAGTCTATTGAGATGGGAATAACAGCTGAAAAGGGGATGCCAACCGGGAATTGTATGGAACCAAATCTCGAACCTGTTGATGGGTCACATGCTGTTGGTGACCCTAATGCGTCAGGTCCCATTGACGTGGCCCCGCATATCGAGTCTAATGAGTTAGGAATTCCAGCTGTAGAATTCAACAAAGAGAATATCGATGATGGTACTATGAGCGCTGGCACATCAGCACATGTAGTTTCTGATGATTCAGTACCAGTAATTCGAGTAGGTTATCTGCATTTTCATTTATAATCTATGCCTCTTTCATCCAATCTGACTTGTTTTGATTTTTTAGGATATTCAAAATGGGTCTCTTCAAGTTCAACAATTTTCGGACAGTGGGATTCAAAATCAAGAAGTGCTAGCTGAGTCTACTCCGATGGTTGAAATCGAAGATAATAGTCTACAATTTATAGATATGGGGCAAGGTGATCCAATAATTCCAGATGTTTTATCACCCAATTCGTCACAAATGGCTGATATACACATTACTGATCCAATAGTTACTGAAGATCAGCCAGCCACTCTTCCAACAAGTGAGGGTTTGGCTCTAACCACTTCTGAACCTAGTGTTGCTGCTGAGACTCCAATTACTGAACCTGTAGTTGTTGCTGAGACACCCATCACTCCACACAACCTAATGCAAACTACATCAGCACATGTAGTTTCTGATGATTCAGTACCAGTAATTCGAGTAGGTTATCTGCATTTTCATTTATAATCTATGCCTCTTTCATCCAATCTGACTTGTTTTGATTTTTTAGGATATTCAAAATGGGTCTCTTCAAGTTCAACAATTTTCGGACAGTGGGATTCAAAATCAAGAAGTGCTAGCTGAGTCTACTCCGATGGTTGAAATCGAAGATAATAGTCTACAATTTATAGATATGGGGCAAGGTGATCCAATAATTCCAGATGTTTTATCACCCAATTCGTCACAAATGGCTGATATACACATTACTGATCCAATGGTTACTGAAGATCAGCCAGCCACTCTTCCAACAAGTGAGGGTTTGGCTCAAACCACTTCTGAACCTAGTGTTGCTGCTGAGACTCCAATTACCGAACCTGTAGTTGTTGCTGAGACACCCATCACTCCACACAACCTAATGCAAAATGCTTCACAGCTCGAACGAATGTTTGTTCGACGGAATGGTAATTTGAACCATATGGGTTTACGAAGGAATCCGAATGATCCACTTCATTTGGAACTGCAGCGATTACATTCTGAAAAAGAAAACATGGTCAAATTTCATCAAGAGAATGTAAGTCTCTTGTGTAAAGTAACTCAAACTGTGTTTCTCATGTGTTCATTCTCAGCATGGTATTGTATTTGTCTTCATGCAGATGCAAAAGATAAATGTGGACTGTGAAAGAGAAATAGCAGAAGTCACTGCTCAGATAAGGTTGAAGTATGGGAATAAGCGTCAAGAAGCAGAGACAGCTTTTAACTCACAAAAGAATGAAGTTGAGAGCAATATGCACAAAGTAGCTTGGAACAAAGTATTGGCAGCAGCTTTCAGATCTAAGTGCCAGGATCTAATTTCTGGCAATGCAGGACTACAACAAGGTATGCTTATCTGGAATCTTAAATATTCTGTTGTTTGAAATATAGATGCAAATCATAGTGACAAAATCGTAATCTTAGGGTTTCCCATTCTGTGTTCAGATTACAAGTATTTAACTCACCTTATTTATAGACTAGGCCTGTTTTGGTGCTAATTCCTGTTGTTTGGTTGATTATTTTTCACTCCATTGCCTGAAATTCTGCACTTAGACTTGGTGCTTCTCAATCTAGTTGGTGCTCTGTTATTTTAATGTACCTGTTAAACATAATTACGAGATTAACCTGCTTTGTCCCAAGGAAAGAGCCTGGTTTTCACTTTTGTTTTTTTTCCTAGTAGCTTTCAGACTGAATATTCGTTTGTTGTTTTTGTTTAGTATTTCCAGAAAGTTTCTATACTTGGTACTGTTGGTAACTTGGTATAGTTGTCCTTTTTATGTAGAAAAAATAAAATAAAACTACTTTTTTCTGTTTTTAAGTTGAAAACAACGGACGTGGAACCTAAAAAAATAATAAAAAGTTGACTATGTTCTGCGACAAAGGTGATACTTCGGCCGACTAATAGGCACATAATGGTATGCGCGAAAGTCAAACTTGACGCTTCATTACAAATAGAGGATGTCATTATACTCATTTTAATTTAGGGGATATATAGTTGCTCAGATGGTGTTCAATTTTTTTAAAGTTTTGTTTTCAACCTAATCAGATGCTACACCATTTTATAGTTTTTTTTTTTTCCTTTGATTTTATAGTTTGTACTTCAGTAATTATTATTATTTTTTTCCCATTTAATCAGATGCTATACTATTTTATACTTTTCTTTTGTTTCGTTTGATTTTATAGTTGGTACTAATGTATTTTTAATGCAAGATCCACTTAGCAACTTTTATCGGTTTTTGCATGTGTCTAAATGGTTCTGTAAATTATCCAGATATGCGCTTAACCAATTGAGATTTAGCATAACTGTAACTTTTTGGTTGCTTTTGTACTTGGTTTTTTTGTTACACCTTTTTATTTTGGTTTTATATATTGTTTATAACTATTCAATATCTTCATAAGTTAACAGAGTTTAACCTTCTTTGCAGCATCTCAAGCTGGATTGATGCAGCAACTTCATAGATTTCCTGGTTCATCTTTTGTGAGGCGCTCACCTGGCCAATCTTCTGGAACCCAGCAGGCACCGACACCACCACCATCAATATCAACAGCAACAGCTCCACCACCACCATCACTATCATCATCATCAGCAGCAGCACCACCATCACCATCAATATCAACAGCAGCAGCACCATCACCACCATCAATATCAACAGCAGCAGCACCACCACCACCCCTGACAGCAACATCAATGCCACCTCCATCGCTACAGCAAACACAACCGCCTCTTCAAATAGTTGACAATCCCTCGGCTCTTTTCTCAAATCCACTGACTAGATATTCACATAATACCAGCCTCAGACCCACTGCTACTACACCAATCAGACCACAACCTAACGCCAATCCTATCCCCAACATCCCCTCAACAACCACCACTAGCAGAGTACTAACTACCACCACTACTTCACCAATCAGACCACCGCCTTACACCAACCCTATCCCCAGCATCCCATCAACAACCACAACTACCGCTACAACTACACCAATCAGACCATCACCTAACGCCAACCCTACCCCCGCCATCCCCTCAGCAACCACCTCAACCACCCCTTCTACTGCTATTGCTAGACCACCACCTAATATTTTTCCCATTGCCCCCTCGACAACAACCCCTACTACTACTAGTAGTAGCAGACCGCCACCTGCTGTCATTCCAATTACTCCCTCCACAACCCCTGCTAGCAGACTGTCAACTAGTCTTACCTCAATTACTCTCTCACCAACTAACACTAGCACACCATCAACGACAGTCACGCCAGTTACTTCCTCAACAACCACCACTAGCATAGCTCCACCTACTGTCACTCCGATTACCACCTCAACCACATCTTCCACTATCAGATTGCCACACGGCTCGAACCATCTTCCTCCATCAACCATACCAATCAGACCACCATTCAGGTTGAGCCAACCCTTAGACATGTCTGCTGCCAATCTACGAATTAACACCGAAACCCGTGGTCAATCACCGCATAGTCGACCTTTGGTAAACGGTGTAAGTCGTGGTGCAGCCCCACACATGCGACCTATGGTCAGCCGTGAAGTCCGGGCCCCAGGCCCACACTTGAGACCATTGGCTCGCAGTGACTTCCGGTCTCCAGCCCCACATATGCGATCTTTTGCCAGCGCTGGAGTCCGCTCCCCAGCCCCTCATATGAGATCATTTAGGCCTACATCTGAACTGTCCGACATTGGAACGTCCCGGAGGATACTGCCAGGTCAGCATGTAACAAGTAGCATTCCATCAACCTCAACTTCCCAACCACCAGTTTTGGTATCATCGGTACAACCATTGGCACCACTACCAACTGAGCCACCACCAGCACGAACTTCTTCTGCTACTGATGTGGTTTGTTTATCAGATGATGACTAACTTCGTAACTAACAAATAGATTAATATCATATATATTATATATAACGTAAAAGAATGTGCATCTAGTCTTAACACTTATGATGGCCATTTCTAGAAGTGTAAAATGTAGTACGTGGAACATGGCCCCTTACCACAAGTTCTTTTGTAGAAAGATGCGAGCATTTATCCATCTTCATATGTTAATAGCTATTAGTCTCTTGATTTTGGGAGCATTGAGCTAATGTTGTTAATGCTAAATCGAATGTTATGGTTCAAGTGTCCCTTTTTAGGTATAACATGAAGCTAATGCTTGGAAATCTTGTTTACGTTGCTTAGCAATAGTCCTCAGACAGTTGGCTCCTGTTACATATTCTGCAAAAGCTGGTGATTAGTTTATAAGCTCATTTCATGTTTTGGCCTCCAGCTTAGTTATTTGGTTGCTACAGCCTCATGTTTGCATCTCTTATTAATGAGATTTGATTGTTAACATTCCGTAAATTTGTTGGTTCTTGTTCTTGATGCTGTTTGTTCTTCATAGTTACCGTTATGTGATTTTGTTTCGGTTTTATATCGTGGTTGATGATAGTAGGTGATCACTTATCCGCTAGAATACCAATCGTGCTTAGGTCTAGGTGTGTTGATTAAACTGGACCCGATAAGCCCCGACTGATCTTATTTTGGTTTTGCGTTCAACAGGTTTTTGACTAATCAGGTTCGATTAAACTGATTCTGAAATGTATATGAGAAATGTAAAGAGGAACTCAAAATTTATGGAAGTAGTGCTTTACCTCCTTATATTCCGTCTTATTACAATTACCCTATAAATTTATTATTTATTTACTATTATTATTTTTTTGCGTTTTATTTTGTTATTATTATTATTATTATTATTAATTTTTTTTTCTTCACTTAGTAGCCACACATTTTTATCTTAATATAGTATTACCCCTAAGTTTGGTTATTTGTACCTTTCATTGTTTTTATCTTGTTATTTATAATCTTTTATCACTAGAACTTTTACCCGTTTAAAAAATTAATGTAAACAAACTTTTTTTTTTCGTTGTTATGTTATCAAATACAAGAAAGGTAAAGTTATGAAAAAAAATTACATGACAAGAGGGGGTAACGTAATCACAAGTGAGGTAGAGAGGTATTAAACTATTAACTAGCACGTTACCCGCGCCTAACGGCAGCGGTTTCTAGTCGAGTACCGGTGCCTAGCGGCAGCGGTGTCTTATTTCGAACAAAGTTTGACAGCGAATAATTTTTTTATGAAAAATTATATCTGTAGCGTCGAGTACTCGCGTCTAGTGTCAGCGGTTTCTTGTTTCAATCAAATATTCACGGCGAATAATATTTTTCAACATATTGATTCGTGGGATTTGCTTAAAAGCACAATCACATACTTTAACTTTTAAATTATTTAAAGAATATTTTAATTTTGTGGGGTTTGGTGAAAAGCACAATCACATACAAAGCATGCGTATAACAAAAAGCATACACACATGGGTGATTATTTTATTGGTCCTCATGCCCTTTTGCTGAAAAAGCAGGCGCATATGGGTGATCAATAATAGCATGCGTATGGGTTTTAGCATGCCTCCTACCGAATCATTATCTTTACCAAAAAAAAAATTAGCTACTATTTAACTACTCGTATATCTACTGTACAATTTACTAATCAAATTTACCAACAAATTTGAATAATAAACTTATAAACCAAAAAAATACAAAAAAATCTATAAAAAAAAAAAACAATTTTATCACAAAAATAACAAAAACTTTTATCACATAGATCTATAAATAACGAAAAAATATTAATGAAAATTATTAACGAAAAAATTAACAAAAAATATTAACCCAAAATATTAACAAAAAAAATATTAACCCAATATATAACTTAGACTAAAATAACTTACACTAAAATACAAAATTGTCTTAACAATTGAATATTTGAATGAATCAAGTCATCTCAGTCAAAGGCATATATCGGTTATACAAATTGGCTGCCAACTTGGCATTAAAATACACCTTGTCAGAAACACATGGGTGTCACGATTTTTAATGTTTGAAATTTAAAAAAAATTTGAAGTTTGAAATTTTAAAAATTTTGAAATTTCAACATATTTCAGATTTTTAAAATTTTCAAAATATTTATTTTTTTAATTATTATTTCAAAATTATAAAAAATAACAAAAACAAAATTGAAAGTCTAAATTTACACAACAAACTTTACAACAAATTTACACAATAAACTTTATAGTTAATATTAAGTTTACACTATAAGCTTATAACAAAATTTACAAAATAAACTTTATAACAAAATTTATGCCATAAACTTTATAACAAAATATACACCATAAACTTTATTATAACATAATTTACATAACAAATATTAACAGCAATTCACATAATAAATATTACCAACCACCATATCTCAAATATTAACAACAATTTTAAAAATAAAGCATACTATATCCGGCGATAGCAATGAATTCTGCCGCTGCACAACGATTTCCGGCGGCTACAGCAGCGGTGGCGGTAACTTTTTCCGGCGACAGTTTCTACAAAAAAACATATATAATTTATAAAAAAAGCTACTTATATATAACGAAATACCTCAAAACAATAAAAATCAATAAAATCATATAAATCTTTCCGGCGACAGTTTCTATCAAATAAATAAAATCATATAAATCTTTCTGGCGACAGTTTTTCCGGCGACGACATACCTCAAAACTTTAGATCTATAAAAAACTATATATAACGAAATACCTCAAAACTTTCGGTGGTGCCGGTGGAGGTAGTCCGGTGGCGGTAACTTTTTCCGGCGATAGTTCCGGCGAGAAAGTAGGGTCTACAGCAGTTCCGACGACAAATTTTTCCGGCGGCACTATCAAAAAAATAACAAAAAGAAACATATAAATCTACAAATAAAATCAATTAGATCTAGAAAATATATGTATGGATCTAGAAAATTTTTCCGGCGGCATAAAACAAAAAAATAAAAAAAACCTCTAGAAAATGTTCGTAGATCTATAAAAAAAAACACCAATCCATAAAAAATAAATAGATCTATATACAAATATTAACTTTAAAAAAGAAAAAAAAAACATACATCTTATTTTTTCGGCGAGACAGCGGTGGCGGCAACAACGGCAAGTGGCGGCTGTAACAAAAAAAACTCTCGGATTACTATAAAAACTCGGAGGAAACAGAATATTTACTATAAAAAATGTAAGAAAGATGTCATAACCTTTAAATTATAAAATCATTAAAAACTTTAGATCTATTTAAAATATAAAGACAAATGAAGAAAATAAACCTTTCGTATAGATTACGGTGTTGGTGTTTTCGAGCTGTGGTGGTGGGCCTCGGTGGTGTTTTCGAGCTGTGGTGGTGGGCCTCGGTGGTGGTGGTAATAGTGGAGGTGGTGGTAGATGAGAAAGAGATGAAGGGTGGGTGTGCTTAAATTGGTATTGGTTAAGATGATAAAAGGGTATGTTTTGTGTGTGTGTAATCGTTGGCAGAGAGAAGAGGGAAGAGAGAATGGATGCGTGAGTGTGTTTTGTGTGTATGTGTTTAGTTTGTTGGAAAGATACAATTGAAAAGGATGAGTATTTTCGACATTTCGCAACTCTTTTTTTCAACAGGGTTGCATAATCTTTATAAGGGAGTATAGATAACAACAACAATCTAAACGTGATTTAGCTGCATAGTTAAAACTAGTGTAGTATAAGTGAAGTGCACACGAATGAGGTTTATACATTGATCAAACATAAATTTTAGTTTAACATATGAGCATATAAGACTTTAGTATACATGTTTAATATCGTGTAAATGAGATATTACACGCACGGGGGTTACACTGTAAGTATTGCAAATAATTATATTTTAACTAAATTTGTTTGGTGTGAATTTATAAATCGTGCTTTCATATTAATATTTATAATCCCGTGCGTCTACAAATTTTTGGTATTACAATTTAATAATTTATCGTTATCCATAATTTAGTTTTTAACTACGCACGGATTATTAAACACATATTAGGTTCGGACAATGACTGTAACTAATAATAATATCTCAACTATATTTGCTCCCATTTTTAGGAAATTGAACTTAAGTCCATAAAATTAGATTTAACATTAGCAACACGGAGCGAGTGACCATGGGTGAGTGGACACGTGATTTGGGTTGGGATTAATGGTGGGTTGCGAATTGGATTGGGCTGGGGACTGGGTCGGATGAACAGGACGAGTGGTGGATGGGCTGGGCTGAGAAGTAGGTTGGGTGGTAATAAAGGGAGGTAGAGATGCACAAAAAAACCGGTTCATGAACCGAACCCAAAAAAAACAGAAACCGGCTTTTTGGAAAAACCGGTTTTTGGAAAACCAGTTTAGGGAAAACCGAACCGCCGGTTTAGAAACCAATTTGCATTATTTGTTCTCAACTAGTTTGAGAACCGGTTTTGGGTAAAACCGGTTTAAACCGAGCCGGTTTTACGTAAAACCGGTTTTTGACTATTTGACTAAAATCGAAACCGGTTTTTAAACCGGTTCGGTTTTAAAAAAAACCCGAAATGTGCACCTCTAAAGGGAGGTGTATGTGGGCCTTGAGTTGACAGGCCAGAAGATGGAGGTGTATGTGAGCCTGGTGTAGGTGGAATTGGACCTTGTGAAGTGGTAGTTGGGCCTTGTGAAGTGGTAGTTAGGTTAGTGGTGGGTGGAAGATTAGTGGTAGGCAAAGGGGTTTGGTAAGTAAATGTTGTATAAAATTAGGGGAAGTGTCAAGGAAGTACAAGAGGGTAACGTGTGTGGAGTCATAGACCCGTAGGGAAATACCGTCTCATCAAAACTTACGTGCGAGAGTATAATTCTTTTTGTATTTAGTTCGAGACATCGATACCCGCAATGATTGGTTGGATACCCAAGAAAAATAGATCGTGTGGCACGCAGGTCAAGCTTATTGTTGGTATAGATATGAGGATAGCAAAGACAACCAAAAATACGAAGGTCCGTATAATTGGGTGCGGTCTTATATAATCGAGTGTGAGGTATCTCATTTATTGATGGCGGTGATACGATGTAAACTTGTATTATTGCTTAATGACAATGGGTTACAATCAAGTGTATATGTAACATAATAATGGGCCTATATCCTAATCATATCCGAGTTATAATAAATATGGCCTAAGCCTAAACATTATCCTCGAACACTTATACCTTTGACGACCCCTCCAACCATCTAATCGGTTATGTTCAATACGATTTGGCCAAATGGTCTTGTATCTTTGTCATAAACACATCATGCTTCTCGGATAACATGAGTGAGACACAATATTATCTATACTACATTATAAATAATTTGGGACCTGCTAAATAAGGAAGTCTTAAAATTTTCAGCCAACAAACATACTTATTATAAATTGTGTTGGTTACAACTTAGTAGCATTATTTACAACGTTTTAAAGCAATTTTTGTGATAGTATGTTTGTGATAATATTGTAATTATGTGTGACAGTATGTTTGTGATAGTATTTAGTTTCTAAGTTAGGATTTAATTTTCTTTATCTATTTCGTTTATTTTTTTGGGTCCCGTCCTCTTTTAGTTGTCTTGTTTAATTGAGGTGCGGCGTCTTGTATTGTATTATGGTTTGTTTCGGGGTTCTCAATTATATGTTGCCTATCTAAAAAAAATAAAAAAATAAGCAACTTTTGTAGACATATTTTACAAAAAGAAAAATACAATGTGATTTAACAAAAAAAGTTCTAAAACCATAACTACTCTTTTTGTTCATGTTTTTAATATACAACATATCAAAATACCATTGATTGAAGGATAAATGATATTTGTAATTTTTGTAATATTTTGTGATTGTGTATGATAAATGATACGTAGTATCTTATATTTGAATTCTTTTACTATAATTGCATGATGTTTTAGATGTTATAAAGTATGCGACCAATGTTTATAAAATTATCAATCATCACGTGGTCTTGCTTTTAGACTATTTGTTTTTCCCCGTCGCATTGCGCAAACATCATATTAGTACATGTTTGTATACTCATACTTTTTTTTTTTTATATTTTAATATTATACTATAACAATTCTTCGTATAACATTTCTTGAAAATATATTTACTTACAGGGTACCCACCATTGCAACGCACGGGTACCCGGCTAGTACTAAATTATTAATCTCTACTACATATAATGCAAAAATGTTTTTCCTTAATCCTTAAAGACTTAAAAACGGGTAATCTTTAATCCCTAAAATACCCTTTTAAAACTTAAATCTCAATATTTTATTTACTTTCTCACATAAAAATATTTTTTTTTAAAAGTTTTTGAAATATTTGCCTTAAAAATAGTTTTTATTTCTAAAATTAATGTTCTTTGTAAAATGACACGATCTCTACAATTTCTTTCTTTGTTACAAATTCATCACAATCATGTTCTCAAAATCCCGATATTAAAGTGGAACTGGTATGATGTTATTGTCATTTCGGATGATGATGAAGAGTTTCCAACGTCAGTTGTTAAACGTTGTACGAAACACTTAACCGCAATATCTCAACTATAACTATTTGTCACTATAAAATCTCGTCGCTATACAGGATTACACGCCTAATGTGGTTTTCAAGCACATATTTTGCTTAAAAACAATGAGGTGAGATCCATGACAAACAAACAAAATCTAAAGAACAAATAAGCACATCCTAGCCATCCATTTTGATTTCATCCAACGGTATAGATCAAACAAAAAAAAAACAAAGGGAGGGCAAAATTGGCATTTTAGCTCATTTAATATAAAAACCCACTTTCCACCTTTTTTTTTAAAAACAACATATCTTGCAAACGGTAAATCTTCAAGCTACGAAAAATACACCATCGCGACGAGAATTAAATTATCTTTCTATAGATATGCACTTTTATATACTTTCGACGAATTTTTTTTCAAAAATTCCGTCCAGAAAAATCCCACGGGATTCGTAAAAAAATCACTTGTGATTTGTTATTTTTAAAAAATCACAAGTGATTTGTAAAAATAAGTAAATCACTGTTTTTGAGTTTGATACTTGTATGAAATCACATGGGATTCAGTATGAATCTCAAAGGGTTTCATTGTGAATCCCATGGGATTCAGTATGAATCTCAAGGGATTCATTGTGAATCCCATGGGATTCTTTTGGTGAATCCCATGGGATTCTTTGGTGAATCCCATGGGATTTTTATGCCAAAAGAATCAAGCAAATTATCAATGAATCCAATATCAAACCTCAACATATTGCAATCACATGTGCAAATAAAAATTACAGTAACATGGTTACAAACCATGACAATAAAATACAATGCAATGATCTTCAAAAATCAAAGGTTTTCCTACGCAAATAATCAAACACTTGGTATGCAACCTTTTCTCCATACTTCAACATAATCAACATTTCAAAAATTATCTATACAAATAACCAATTTTTGAATTGCAGTAATGCTACTTCCATCTCAATTGTTGCAGTAACCAATTTTTGAAATTTCTATACAGCATAAAAAGCAACCACAGACATCTGCATTTACGATATTTATTTTATTGTGATAACATCCAAAATAAGTTCAAACAGCCTAGCATTTTGACTTCTTATGTCGTTGACCAGCTGGAATACATATCCAAAAATAGCATTAAGCATAAAAAAAGAGTTTGAATCTTGAGATCTAACAGCCTAGCATTTTGACCTTTTAAAGTCAAGTGAACAAGCTTTTAGCTTAAGAAATGATTATGTTAACTAATCGAATGAAGGTGATGACGCCACCTTTGGATTTAATCAAGTTGGCGTTAATGATGGCATGAAATCACCCGAGATGTCGCCGGAAAATGATGACGTGGATCATGACGGAAAATGATGCCGGAAATTTTTATCAGTGGCTGGAAACTTTAGTTGGTGAGAGTGAATGAGAGTGTGTGTGAAACTTTAGTTGGTTAGAGTAATAGATATGTTTTTTGAGTGACAAAAGTGCCCTTTAATAATTAATTATATTAAAATAGGGATTAATCTAGACCTTTAGATTTAAAATAAATTGATGGTTGAGATGGAGCGGTTTGTTCTTTGGTTTTTTTTTGTTTCGTATTGAACTTTCCTAATAAATCCAAAATTTTGTGACTAAGCTCCCTCCAAAGAGTCTGCAACTCACTTTTCTCCTTAATTTTGGTCAATTCGCTTGTGTTTTCTGTTTTTGCAGTAATTATTAAATTTATTTTCAATATAAAACTTACAAAAATTAGTTTTTATTCCTTTAGAAAAACATAGCATGAATCACAAAAGGCTTCTTTTATTATTAAGGAACACAACCTTGAACAACATACAACTGATCTCAAGCAGTTGTATGACAGGAGCAAAACCAACCCAATCTCAATCAGGTTCATCACTCAATACACAATCGAAATCGAATGATTCTTTTATTGATAGTAAACAAAGGATAACAAACCCAGAAACCAAACCAACTGTTCTTCAACAGTAAATACAATAACTTGATCTCAATCAAGTATAAAGAATACAACCAGTTAGCAACGATAATAGCTCAATCTGATCTCAAGCAGATTAGCAACCAAGAGATAACACAACCTGATCTCAATCAGGGAAACAACTAAGAAACAACCACGGGTACTCCAGCTACACTGTCGTACCCCTAATATCTACATTGATATTAGTTCTATTACAACCAAGAATCAAAATGAGAGAAGCTGATAATAGCTTGACAATAAGAAGAAGAATGGCAGCCTTTGGTGGAGATGGAGTAACGGCTCTATAAAGAGCCGTTTTGATGAAAGAGACCGTTAGTTACATTTTGGAGGAGAGAGCAGCAGCTTTTGATTGTTGAGAGAGTCCCAGCCAAAGAACGCTCCCTGGGTTAATATACTCACTTCCACAACGGCTCTATCAATAGTCACAACTAGCCCTTCATCTTTCCATCTACTTCAAACCAAGCATAAACTTCAATAACCATAAGCTGAAAATAAGAAGGTGACAACATTAGTCCTTGTAAAGATTCCAGGCTTAAGATTATATTTCAACACCCCCCCCCTTAATCTTAGCCTGAGAGAATAACACCAAACAACCCATTTTGAAAAACAGCTTGATATGCTGAGAAACCGCTTAAGACATTGGACAAAAAAAATCTGCAATGGTTTTCATTGTTCCAACAATCCTGAAAATTTTTGTTTCTTTTCAAAGTGTAAGATAAAAACCATGTTGAAAAAACAGAACACAATATTATCCAAAAAACCTTTTTTTTAACCAAAGGGACAAAGCATGGACCCAGCAACCTGCTCTCAAGCAGGCAGTAATATGAAACGCTTCATCCTGATTTTAATCAGGTAAGCAAGAAACAGGGCAGATCTTAATCAGCAGCAAACAAAAGTCACAAAACTTCATTTATTATTAAAGAACATAACCAGGTAACCAATACTGATCTCAATCAGTCAACAACCATCACATCTGCAATCTGATCTCAATCAGAAAACAGCAAATAACCACGTACAACCTGATCTCAAGCAGGTGTACATCCAACATCACAGTCTGAATAAAATCAGACAATCAAGGATGAATGCAAACTGATATAAATCAGCAGCAAGCAACAGAATCATTAACCAGAACCACAATGTCAAATCCGAAACAGTTAATGAGCCAACCATTTTAAATGAGGAAGCAACAGGTAACTGAATCTTTTAACCAAAGCCATGCCAAGAAGACACAGTCAACACAGTGGGCAAGGGGTCATCAATCCCCAAGACCCATAGTGCCACAAACCATGTCCACAAACATGCTGAAAATCAGCAACAAACACTTTGAAACACGCTGAAAAATCAGCAACAAGAGTAACAATAACCTCCTCTCAAGCAGGTTAACACAAGAAATATCTTAAACCTGATTTCAAGCAGGTAAGAAAAACAAACAGCTTGAACCCGATCTCAAGCAGGTAAGCAACCATAATAACGAACTTTTAATCCTTGAGCCTGATCTCAAGCAGGCAGGAATATGAAATGCTTAAACCTGATCTCAAGCAGGTAAGCAAAAAAAAGGAAAGGAGAGGACTCCAACCTTTAAAACCGATAAATATGAAACAAGTTGTTACAAGGGAGAGACCAAATCTGTTCTCAAACAGATTGATCAAACACTTGATCTCAATCAAGAATAAAACCAATGAACCCATATGATCAGATCTCAATCAGAGAATAAAGACCGATAACATTAAGCAACCAATCAAGTGTAAAACACTTTCATGACCCGATTTAGCTGCAATTTGCAGCCTTTCTACCAAAGGTTGACTGGTATAAAAGTTCCCAGTCTAACGTTTTGAAAGGCAAAAGCTTACAAGAGATACCATCCATTTTGTCGCCTCGTACATTTTACCGGCATCAAAAAAAAAGGGGCACCTCTATTTTGCAGAAAGGGTCAATCATCATTTATACCGAAATCAATACAAGACTCAGGGATAGGCGTTTTCAATAATATGAAAACACCATTTGATCCAGAAACATAATTTCCAGAAATAAACCAATTTTGCCCATTTTGCATCAGCAAAGTTTCAAGAGAAAGCATGGGCACCAGAAATAAGAACTCCTAACCTTGGTGATCCCTTTGAGTACCATAGTACTTTCAGAGCATCCCTGAGGTGAGAGTAAGATGCAAATGCAGACAAAAAAGGCCATTGAAAAGCAGTTACCATCCCTTCGGTCCCCAAGACGAACAACATGAGATTGCCCAGAACGTTGATTAGAAAGGTAGCAAATTTTAAAACCTTAAAGGTTTCCATTCTCCCTCTTTTTTCTTCCTTTTTTTTTTTTTTTTTTTTTTTTTTTTTTTTAATAATCAAAATAAAAAAATATCAACCAAGACAGAGGGCAAGAAGGCAAGAACAAGCAAACAGAGGGGACATGCATGGAACCAATCAAACAAGGCACAAAGAAGCACAAAAAAACGCAAGAGCAAAGGGACAAACAGGGCATAAGGCAATATAGGCAAAGAAGCATAAGGCATGAGAGAAGAAAGGAACACAAAAGAAAGAAAGGCAAACAAAAAAGACAAACAATCTTTCAGACCTTCTACAAGGATTAATAAGAACAAGGATTATTATGAAAAACCAAATGTTCTTAAAGATTAAAAAAACATTTTCAGTATAAAGAACAATAATAGATTTCCCATGATGAAGACAGACTAATCAAAAAACAAGCAGAAGGAAAGCAAACCGACCACAAAGAGAGGAATTCCCCCCTGAAACAGAAGGGATCTAGCAACATTAGGCAGATGCCGATGTTTCCTCACCATGATCCCACTCTGCTGTGGATTATAAGCACAAGGAGATAGATGAACAAGTTATTCAAGCACAGTGAAACTGTGCTCACATAAGGGAAATGAAAGTCGAAACCATGAAAGTTATAAAAAATTCTTTTGTTTTCTCCAAATATAGAAGTGTGCTCACATAAAGCCAATGAGAATAAAGAACATCTATCATCCATGTAGTTAATAAAACCACATTGCTTGTAACCCAAAAAGGATCACCAGCAGTCAGGCCAGACCGGGAAAAACAGGTAAACAAAAAAGGATAGAACCATAGAGGACTGAGACTTCTGGGAGGAACCAGTTTATAGAAAAAGAAAGAAAACCAAAGAAGAGCACAATAAGCAGGACAAATAGCAATCAGACACACATAAGCACACCGGATAACAAACAATAAAGAAACATCAATCTAAACAAAGAAAAATAACTAAACAAGCACACAAACACAGCTACAATAAGAATAAGAATCAAGACAAGAAAACAATTAGCAATAAAGCAGATAATCACACTAAACAAGAAAGCAAGCAACAAAGACAACAACTTCCAACAATCTCAACTCCTACTCCCCATCAATCTAAACAGAAAAAAAAACTGAAATAAAGGAGAGAGTGTGAGAGGTGTTACAGTGCACGCATAAATCCAAGAAGCAGCGGAAACAGCAGGAATACCCCTTCTTGAAGGAGATTCTTCTTGTTTCAATCCCCAAGCTAACCATTCTTCATGATACCTCAAAAGCGGCATAATCAATTCTTCAATCACTAGCCACACTATAATCCGAATCTGACAACAGGCGTTCATCGTCTTCACAATCCGGAACCCATCTGAAATCTTGGTCAATCCTTCCAAGCCTGTTTAGCCTTCGGATCAAGACTGGTCTTCACAAGCCTTGCCTCACGAGCTGATAGAACCTGCTTCCAGACATATTCACTACCATAACCCTTCCATTTAGACCTTTCAGGCAACGACCCAATCACAAGATCAACGGATCAATAAAGCTGAGAATGGCATAAGCTTCTTCTCTGAGAATAACATAAGCTTCTTCTCATTTATAATTGGGAATAACATAAGCTTCTTCCCATGTAATAATAATATTTGATCAATTCCCCCAATGAATCGAAACTTAAACTGTTTCAGAGTCACTGGTTGACCAATTAAAAGCTGGTCGAAACCCTCGATGAAACACTTAACTCACTTCGAGAAACACTAAGCACCACCGTAGAGCCACCAATAAAAATGGTCGAAACCCCGATGAAACACTTAGCACCACCGATTTGTAATAAATACCGATCGGAAAAATACCAATCGGAAAACCAACAACAGACCCATTCACGCCCCAGTCTTGTTACTTAACCTCATCCACCAACATCATTCACCATAGATTAAATCCCCCCAAAAAACGAAACCCTAATTTTCTCAAAATTGGGCGTCTTTGAAGAATCTTTTTGAATTAATCAATTAGGGTCAAGAGATACCAATTCACAATAGTTAATTGAGTTTAATCGAAATAATTTTGAAGAATCCCAAAAACTTTGAAAAACCTAATTTTTGAAAAAGGGATTTTCACAGCAACCTGGCTCTGATACCATGTAGAAAAACATAGCATGAATCACAAAAGGCTTCTTTTATTATTAAGGAACACAACCTTGAACAACATACAACTGATCTCAAGCAGTTGTATGACAGGAGAAAAACCAACCCAATCTCAATCAGGTTCATCACTCAATACACAATCGAAATCGAATGATTCTTTTATTGATAGTAAACAAAGGATAACAAACCCAGAAACCAAACCAACTGTTCTTCAACAGTAAATACAATAACTTGATCTCAATCAAGTATAAAGAATACAACCAGTTAGCAACGATAATAGCTCAATCTGATCTCAAGCAGATTAGCAACCAAGAGATAACACAACCTGATCTCAATCAGGGAAACAACTAAGAAACAACCACGGGTACTCCAGCTACACTGTCGTACCCCTAATATCTACATTGATATTAGTTCTATTACAACCAAGAATCAAAATGAGAGAAGCTGATAATAGCTTGACAATAAGAAGAAGAATGGCAGCCTTTGGTGGAGATGGAGTAACGGCTCTATAAAGAGCCGTTTTGATGAAAGAGACCGTTAGTTACATTTTGGAGGAGAGAGCAGCAGCTTTTGATTGTTGAGAGAGTCCCAGCCAAAGAACGCTCCCTGGGTTAATATACTCACTTCCACAACGGCTCTATCAATAGTCACAACTAGCCCTTCATCTTTCCATCTACTTCAAACCAAGCATAAACTTCAATAACCATAAGCTGAAAATAAGAAGGTGACAACATTAGTCCTTGTAAAGATTCCAGGCTTAAGATTATATTTAATTCCTTTACTCGATTATTATATTCAATCTATCATCTATTAGACAACAAAGATTAAAAAAATAATATAGTCTTATACAGAAGAACAGAAGATAAAATAGTGTCAAAGATCAAATGTATAAAAAAGACAAGATTGTGGAAAATGTAGAACACGAGATAGAAATGGTTTAACTTATCATAGTAGAACATAACTTTTTTTACTTGAAGTATATTCACAAACAAAACTAACGACTAAAGGTAGTCTAATCCACAGACGACAACATTGTCAAGAGGAAAAAAAACGCATATTAAAATACCCGATGACAAATTTTCGTAGTCCCTGGTTCTATAGTTCATAACCCGCATGTTTTAGTTACTTGAGATCTCTAATAAAAATTTGAGAAGTATCAAGCAATAATAGTATGAATGTAGTAGTAGTAGTTTCACATGTTGATTTGTTTTAAAGATGCTATGGAGAGTTTAAGATGATCAATCATGATAATGAATATATAAAAGTGATCACTCTTTCTTTACAAACTTGTATTCAAATCGGTTGTTGGCTCATGTAATTAAAGATTTTTTTTTGAGTAAATTGCATTTTTGGTCCCTGTGGTTTGGCCAAATTGCAGATTTGGTCCCCAACTTTTTGAAAGTGCATCAATGGTCCCCATTTTCAAGTTTTCGTTGCATTTTTGGTCCCTGGCCTCAGTCAAAAGACAGAAATACCCCTGTCCTTTTCTTTTAATATATTCCTTTTTTTAGTTTTTAACACAAATGGTCCTTGTGTTGCGCAAGGCTTTACAAATTTAGTCCTTTTTTTTCACAAATGGTCCTTCTTACACAAAATCGTCCTTGTGTTGCGCAAGACTTACACAAATGGTCCTTGAGTCCGTTTTTCTTCCGTTTTCGTCCGTTTTTCTTACGTTTTTTCCGTTTTTATCCGTTTTTGTCCGTTTTTCTTACGTTTTTTACGTTTTCGTCCGTTATTCTTACGTTTTTTCCGTTTTCATACGTTTTTGTCCGTTTTTCTTACGTTTTTTCCGTTTTTGTCAGTTTTTATCCGTTATTCTTACGTTTTTTCAGTTTTCATACGTTTTTGTCAGTTTTTCTTACGTTTTTTCCGTTTTTGTCCGTTTTTATCCGTTTTTGTCCGTTTTTCTTACGTTTTTATCCGTTTTTGTCCGTTTTTCTTACGTTTTTTACGTTTTCGTCCGTTATTCTTACGTTTTTTTCCGTTTTCATACGTTTTTGTCCGTTTTTATCCGTTTTTGTCCGTTTTTCTTACGTTTTTTACGTTTTTTTCCGTTTTCTTACGTTTTTTTTTCCCTTTTTATCGTTTTTGTTCATTTTCTTTACGTTTTTGTACCTTTTTTTCCATTTTCTTTTTTTTGTCCGAATTTTTTATATAGTCCAAATTTTTTGTCCGATTTTTTTTGACCAAATTTTTTTTAAAAAATAAATAAAATTAAAAAATTAAAAAAAAAATCAAAATTTTTGTCCGATTTTTTTTTCTTTTTTGTCCGAATTTTTTTTTTCTTTTGGACTATATAAAAAATTCGGACAAAAAAAAGAAAATGGAAAAAAAGGTACAAAAACGTAAAGAAAATGAACAAAAACGATAAAAACGGAAAAAAAATATAAGAATAACGGACGAAAACGTAAGAAAAACGGACAAAAACGGATAAAAAGTAAGAAAAACGGATGAAAACGGAAAAAACGTAAGAATAACGGGCAAAAACGTAAAAACCGTAAGAAAAACGGACAAAAACGGATAAAAACGGAAAAAACGTAAGAAAAACGGACAAAAACGTATGAAAACGGAAAAAACGTAAGAATAACGGACGAAAACGTAAAAAACGTAAGAAAAACGGACAAAAACGGATAAAAACGGACAAAAACGTATGAAAACGGAAAAAACGTAAGAATAACGGACGAAAACGTAAAAAACGTAAGAAAAACGGACAAAAACGGATAAAAACGTAAGAAAAACGGACAAAAACGTATGAAAACGGAAAAAACGTAAGAAAAACGGATAAAAACGGACAAAAAAAACGAAAAAACTAAGAAAAAACTAGACAAAAACGTATGAAAACTGAAAAAAACGTAAGAATAACGGATAAAAAACTGACAAAAACGTAAGAAAAACGGACAAAAACGTATGAAAACGGAAAAAAACGAAAAGAAAAACGGACAAAACGTAAAAAACATAAGAAAAACGGACAAAAACGTAAGAAAAACGGACAAAAACGGATAAAAACGTACCAAAACGGAAAAAACGTAAGAAAAACGGACGAAAACGGAAGAAAAACGGACTCAAGGACCATTTGTGTAAGTCTTGCGCAACACAAGGACGATTTTGTGTAAGAAGGACCATTTGTGAAAAAAAAGGACTAAATTTGTAAAGCCTTGCGCAACACAAGGACCATTTGTGTTAAAAACTGAAAAGGAATATATTAAAAGAAAAGGACAGGGGTATTTCTGTCTTTTGACTGAGGCCAGGGACCAAAAATGCAACGAAAACTTGAAAATGGGGACCATTGATGCACTTTCAAAATGTTGGGGACCAAATCTGCAATTTGGCCAAACCACAGGGACCAAAAATGCAATTTACTCTTTCTTTTTCTTTTTTTTTTTTTTTTTTTTTTTTTTTTTTTTTTTTTAATTTGAAACTTAAATTAATGTAGTTTGCTTAAATTATCATTACTTTTAAACTTGACAAATTTTTAAAAACTGACAACTTAAATTATGTCTTTTCTCGATAAATTTTAAACTTAACAACTTTTAAAAAACACACACTATATTAATTTTAAAAAACACACGCTTTGCATCAAGGGTCGAACCAGAATCACGATTTCACAAATATAATTATTTGCCGCTATACACCGTCACTTTGCGTGGATATTCGTCTAATATTATTTATTTATGAAGGTCATAAGTTTTCATTAACTATTTAGAATTTATTAGATGACCTACCACTGTAGGCTGTAGCATTTGGAGCGTTGGGATATATCAATGATGTTGCATGATTAATGTAAGCAACAGGTGAGATGGAACAAGAGATGCAAATGGAAACTGTCACTCTACTGGTTATACAAGAAGATCCAGAACTAGACCTTAAACGAGCGTGGAAGCCCGCGCTTTGCAGCGGGTGTGTTTGTCTAAATGTTGTGTGTTTGTTGGTTTATAGCGTTGTATTTTTATCTAATGTATTTTGAAGTTGTGTTATCATTTTATTTTGGTGACACAAAGTGGAATTTTGTTAAAATTTATACAAAAAATATTTCTTGGGCCAGCTGTGTTTTTTTTTCTATATTTGGCCCAATGGCCCATTGATAATGGGTAAAAACGTTTGGTTTATGTTTTGTGTCCATTTCAATCTGTGCCTCACATTTTTAGATCTTAGGGTTTCGATAATGCTAAGTTTCCAAAGTGTCAAGAGATTGCAAAAGAAATTGGTGATAGGCGAGGATTGATCATAGGCGTGGGATCGGTTGGTTCAGATGAGCCATATGGCTTCGTTACGTGGTATCGGTTGGTTCAGATGAGGAGAAGTCAAGGTTGGTCAAGAGGATGAAGCTTGTTGAATAAGGTTGTTTAATTTTAGTGATGTTTATGTTTTTTTAGTTTTGGAAGTGTGGTTAGGGTTTGGGTGAATCTGTTGAGTAAAGGTGTTAGGGTATATTAACTTTATGAATAAAACGAATGATTTTCTATGTTTCATTATTGTGTTTTATTTTTATTTATTATTTTTTTTTTGTTGGATATTTTTGTGAATGTTGGTTTTTTCAATTGGAGAAGATAGTATACATGTAGAACAGATGTTATAGTGGTCTATGTTTAAGGTTGTTTGAAGTAAATAAATACAAAAGGAGTATTACTAAATACAAAAGGAGTGTTCCATTGTGCTAATGGTATGATACGAAAGGATTCTAACATTATTGGAACTCCTTAGTTGCAGTTTAGTGGTGGTACTGCTTTAGATGGCATACATATTTAGATAAATATTTGTTGTAGTTGAGGGTGTAACAACGTGTGGATAACAAATGTGTGGGTGCTAAATGTGGTGCTTTGACTTTCTTTGACATCTTCATTCTTTTTTATTCTTTTTCCCATCGCCCGTTTTTTCTTGGAAGAGTTGCCTTTTTGCTGTTCCAGGTTTACTGCTTTATGGGAGACTTCCCTTGGTCGATGCTTTAGGTAACTCATCCTGTGTCGTTGGTGGTGTATCACCTATCACAAATGCATGGTTAAAAGTTGAGGAAACAACATGCAATTTTTTATTTTTTTATTTATTTATTTTTTTTATTTTTTAATTTTGATTTTGCATGTGCTTATGTGTAAGAGTAAGTTTTTACCTGCAACCTGTGTGGTTGGTTGTTTTGCTTGCCTTGATCTTGTCTGCATGTATGTGTAGGTTGATGGTGTTGTTTCAATTTCTATTTCTGTGAAATAATTCAATTTGTCATGTTAGATTTGTTCCAATATTTTTGTATTAAGTTTTTAAATGCAAGTTTTGTTTACCTGGTTCATTTTCTTATTGCAGGAGACTTTCTTTAATATTTGCCTCTGTCATCCTGCATACACAAAAAAAATATAGCATTAGGGATTTTTTTTTACTCTAGGAAAAAGATAACATATAGTATTATATAGTGTAACAAATACAATATGCGACATTTAATAGGCAAGGTAACTTTTCATAATGCAATTATGCAACTAAATGTAAATGCAAATTGAATACTGTAATTCAGTTTGCATAATAGTAAACTAATAATGAGTATGTATTATAGATAAAATAATAATATGAACCTGTAATGGGCAAATTTTATGCAAAAATTGTTTATAGACTATATTTTTAGTTGCGTTAGGTGGATGTTGAGGGTCGGGGTTTAAAAGAATTTTTAAACCATAGGGTGACGTTGCACGGGATAATGCAACATATAGTTGACCGTGACCGAAAACCGGTTGCGGAAGATAGACGCCAATTTTGTTTAGAGACTGTCCTTGGCTTTTATTTATTGTCATAGCGTAACAGACTTTCACTGGAAATTGTTTCCGCTTGAAGATAAAAGGATAGTTTGGGTCTTTGTGTGTCAAAGGAATTATTGGAATATACACTTTTTCACCAATTTTTGTGCCTGTGACAATCTTTGCTTCGATTAGTTTTGACATAAGGTTTTTGACAATCATTCGTGTGCCATTGCAGAGCCCACCTCCAAGGTTGACATTTCTAAGTAGCATAATTGGAACTCCAACTTTTAGCTGGAGCGTGTTTGGTGGTAGACCTGGAAACTTGAAAGTATTTAAGTATTCCGGTGGATATAACATTTCAGTTGCTGATGCATCTCTTCCAACAGGGATTGCTTCATCTGAGCTGATGTAGACTGTGGCTTCTCCATCCAGGTTTGAGAGTATTCTTTCATTTATGGCATCAGCAGTCTCATTCTTTGGGCATACAATCGTTTTGTCTTGTAAGACTTGAGCTGTTGGTTCTTTTAATGTCTTTTTATCATAGATGAAATCAATAAGTTCTTGTATGTTGTTTTCATGATCTGGTATCTGATATTGTGCAGGGATTGTTATCCAGCTGGCTTCATGCGGATCTTCTTCATCAGGTTCTCCAAGTGTGCGGCTACTTGCTTTGCGTGCATTGATCTGGTTTGCATAGATGTGTATGTTGCAGGTATTGGTAGCACTTGTACACCTGTGAAATAAATGATTTTGCTATTTTAGATTATAAATAATATTTTTTATTACGTTTTAAAAATGAACAACTGTTTACCTGAACTGTCTTCTTCTTGCAGTGGATTTTCCTCTAGTGATTGTGGAGCTTGTGGTGTTTGCTCGGTTGACATGATATTGCTTGGTGATCCGGCATGTGCAATAGTGACTTGTGATAGTGGCGATGGCAACTGTGTAGGAGCAGGTGGTGATATTGTTGATGGAGTGTATTCAAGTGCGGCGATTGTTTGGTGGTCTTCAGGTACATCTGGTGTTGTTCCTGAACCTGTTGCAAAAAAAAAAAAAAAAAGAAAAAAACAAAGAGTTTTACAAATATGCCATCCTCAATGTGTTATAGCTAGTTTATACAAAGCATTCTAAATACTTTTTACCTGATGGTTTATCTTGGATATGGGTTTGTGTGTCTGGTTTGTCAAGTATTTCATCTAAGATAAAGGTCACTGGTCCTTGTCTTGAACTTGTATTATAATGAAACTGGAAGATGTGTTTTTTCCCAACGACTGCTAATACTTTTTCTGGAAATTCTCGCGGGTCTGGATTTTCCAATGAATTTACTAATATTTCACAGTTAGTACCCACAATGTCATCTGCTTTTGGTGAGAAAAATGTCATCATTATTGTGTCTGTTGCATCTGTCACGTAAGCTTTAAAATTGTATCTGCACAGATGTGATAATGATATGAGATAAACGTATATTTTGAAAGTGCAGTATGTAATATAGTGTTACCTGTAAGTTGGAGATAGTAACGCTCCATGTATTCTGCACTCTATGACTCCTTCATTAATTTGTATTTTATTTGGACATGTCACACATGAAGGGTAGTACCAATCTCGTGATGTGTCAAGGCCTGTGATTGTTCCTTCGCAAGTAAAACGAACGTCCTTTTTTTTTTTTTTTTCAAGAAACAATAAATCATAGTCAATTGTTCTGTGTACCTTCTGTAGAAAACGAAAAAGCATGTGTAAAAAAGGATTAAAACTTACGGTATGAGTCGATGGAGTTTCAGTTAAAAGTTTAGAAAATGGTATCCTGTTCCGCATCTTTTCCTGTTCTTTATCTTGGTATGGGTGCCTGACAACTTGTAATGGTGGATTCAGATCAAACACGGCTTTGTATCTGTGTGATATTAGTAGCGTAGTTAGTAAGTGTATTAGTCAAAAAAAATTTATTTAAGTAAGGTTAAAATGTAGTAGTTACTCTGCTTTGTATTTTGGGAGTTCTGGAATATCTGGATTTATATAGTAGTAAGTTGCTGGTGTTGATGATAGTTGAAAGTTGTTTCTGTACTTTCCAACTCGACAGGAACTAACTGCTATAATGATTGGTTTTTCTAGCGCATCAATTTTTTCTTTAGGAAAACTTTCTGCGAGGTCATCCCATAGTGTTAGCTCTACTGAATTGCGGCTGTGTCAAATGAGTATTGAAAATTAGTAAATTGTTGTATGCAAGTGTTTATTCTATAAGTTTTTATAAATTTGCTTCTATTATACTTACTTGAGATTTTGGATCTCTATTCGGCGGAGCACCATCTGATCTTTGTTTGGGTTTCCCCATTCTTCCTTTTGTCCTGAGTTGATGTAACAACCTATGTAATCTGCAATTGGTTAAAAAAAAAAAAGGTTAATTTTTTTTTTTAAACAATGTTTTGTGAATGCGAAAAGTACAAAATAAGCTGTGTTACCAGTTAGAACTGGATAAACTTTTTGAGTCTTGTCGTCTGGATCAACTACTCTGTAGGGTAACCGATTGTAGGAGATAAATCGGAAATAGTGATTTGGAAATCCTGTCGGTGGTATAACATCAAACTTTGTGAATCTGGTAAATGAAAGGGATGTTCTGTTCTCCAGCGTTTGTTGCCAGTTGCTTGTAGGAGTACATGTGAACCCTGAGATTCGATACGTTCTTCCAGGGATAAGATAGGTGGTGAACATTTTTTTTTCACTAACCTCCATGTTTGCTTGTATTGCATCACCCTGTTGATATAAAAGTACGTGTTTACAGTAAAATTGAAATAGAAGAGTAGACTTATGTATTTAGTAAGTTATATTAAAATTACTTGTTTATCTAGCAAGATTGCGTGGTAACTTTTTTCTGTAACATCTGGTGGATTCCTCCCAATCCATGAGCGGTAGACTTTTGCTTCCAGAATTTTGTTTCGGCTGGTTGGGTTTAGGTCTTTAATGGTTGCTTCAGTCATTCTGCATAGACCAAAAAACGATGGTTAGCGTTAGTTTACTTTATGTGGTTTAACATATTTAACTTGATAAAGAGAGATTGTGTATTTCACATAGTGTAACAAATATGATGTGTAACATATAGGTTGCAAAATAATAATTAAAAAAGTATACGAATCATGTTTATTTTAAATTCAGTATGCATATAGGGGAAGTGTATTATGCAGTAGAATATAAATGTAGTTTTAAAAGTATAACTGAAGCTGCATAATAATAAAGTAATAGTGATTATGGTCTTGTCGCATAGTTTTTGGTTGAGATTTGTCATTGGCTGTACAACAGTAAGCATTCCCACAATCGTTTGCCATACTATTGTTAGTGTAACTGTGCGCCAACCCTGAAAAAGTAAATGAGTAAGTAAATTTCTGAAAAAGTTATAGACATAAGAAAGTATTATAAATGCATAGTACTAACCTTTTTTTTTTTTGTTGCTTCCAACTGTAGGTGGACCAGATGGAGCTGTTTTCCGTTTACAATGATGTTGCGGTAAGTTCTGGCCTCCTTGTAAATCTTTCTGATTTGTTTGTATAGTTTGTAATATAGATGGTTTACGTTTTTTACTAAAAACAACCTCAGGGTCTTGTTGCATAGTTTTTGGTTGAGTTGTGACATTGGCTGTACAACAGTAAGGATTCGCACAATTGTTTGGGATGCTATTGTTTTTCCTTTGACGATAACATGCCTGTTTTTCAACCCATTTTTACTGCTGTATAACATCTAGCTGGGGGGGCGGTTGCAAATCTAATAGATGGGTACCATTTAAATTGTACACATAATTTTCTAGTGATTGCAAGTCTTCTAGTATTACAGACCTTGGATTTGTAGGCATTTTTTACATTGACATATATAACTTCTAAAACATGCAAAGATTATATAACAAAGACCAGCATGCATATAGTAGTATAAGTAGTTAGCATGTATGCAATCTATAGTATTTGGCAGAACAAAGAAGAATATAAGTAAATGGAAGAAGATGACAAAGCATATTGTTACTGACCGTTACTTATAGGTTGAAAAATTGTAATCTTCAATAGTGATTGATGCCTGCATGCAAAAAATAAGGATTATGCAAAAAGATGAAATAAAGAAATAGTTCAAAAGTAGCATCATTGTTTTGGAGTGCTAAAATACCTATCTAAAACAAAGATTCACTTTCTTTGTTTTCTGCTTGGTGGCTCAGATTTTGTTTTCTTGTAGATGGATGCAATGGTGAATGAGACAATAGGAAGTGTTAGCTGGAAGTTTCTGGTGATTTATTCATATGGAAGATCTGCTAGGATGTATTTTATATTGGTATGAAGTACAAAGGTGGCAAAAATCTGCAAATACATACTGCTACAGTTGGGCTAGGATTGAAGTGAGAGTGCACCAAGTGGCACACGCTACAGTAAACCTGCAATTCTATATGTGGCAATACTTCTCAAATACTTGCTGCAATGCTACTAATCCCTGGAACAGTGGAAATAACAGTGGCACCTGACTTTGTAGCCACATGTTTAGGCATTTACCATAATGTAATTAATTCCTTAATCATCTAAACAGTTGGAATAACAGTAGCTGCTTTATTTTTAGCCACATATTTCGTCATCATGAAGCTGCAAATGTTTTGTTAATCACTTTTTTGGCTAATCCACTTCCTGGGTTTTATATATATTGGATAATATCAAAATTTGAACTTCTTAACTGTGTTTGACAAGTAGGGGTGTTATCGAGTCGGGTTAATTCAGGTTTTCTTTAGAACAAACTAACCCGCAACAGCGCAACCCGACCCTATAAGGATTCGGGTTATCGGGTTGTAAGCACACTAATAACTCAAGTATCTATTTTATCGAAAAATGAAACACAAGTGACTTTCAAAACTTACAAAAAATCAGTAAATGGAATCAAACACATAAAGATTGAACAATACCTTCTGTTTAAGTTTTGAGGGAAAGGATTGAATAATTTTCTAGACTGAATTCTGTGTAGGCACTGCACTAATACTAACGCAGTCATACATCAATGTTATATAGAAATGGATGGATGAAAAAGTCAGTTTGTTTCTTGGTCTGTGATAAAAACTTCAAAAGGAAATAGTTAGATGAGGCAACTTTATAAATTTAAATGCTTCCGCTGAAGCTTGTCATACTGTAATGTTTAATCACTTTAATGCATTTGAAATTACAAAATATTTGTATGTATAAACCATTTCGGTTGAACATCAATGTTTAAATATTGAGTAAATGTCATAAATCGTCCCTGTGATTTACCAGGTTTAACGAAAATGGTCTCTAAACTTTTTTTTCCCTGATCCAGTCCCTGTGGTTTTGACCCGTAATGGGTTTGGTCCCTTGACCAAGATTTCCGTCTGTTGACCGTTATATATTGCATAAATTACATAAATACCCTTAAACTTGTGGTCCCTGTGGTTTGTCTAGTATAACAGATTTAGTCCTTACGTTTTTCTCATTTTTTTTTGTCCGAATTTAAATAAAAAAATAAATAAAATAAATAAAATAAAAAAAGTTCAAAATTTTTGTCCGAATTTTTTATTATTATTATTATATTTTTTTAATTTTTTTGTCCGAATTTTTTTAAAATTTTTTGACAAAAGTTTTTTTAAAACTTTTTTGCTTCATATTTTTTGTTTTTATTTATAAAATTTTTTGAATACTTTTTGACGGAGATTTTCTTATAAAATTTTTTGACAAAAATTTTTTTTACTAGATTTTCGTTAGATTTCTTGGCATGATTTTTTTACAAGATATATATATATATATATATATATATATATATATATATATATATATATATATATATATATATATATATTTTTTTTTTTTTTTTATTTCATATAAAACTTTGACATAATTCTTTTTTATCCTGCGAAAAATATTCAAAAAATTTCAAATTATTTTATATAAATTTTTTTGAAATTTATACAAAAAAAGTTGACATTTATATAGAAAATTTTGAAAATTTTTAAATATTTTTCGCAGGATAAAAAAGAATTATGTCAAAATTTTATATGAAATTAAAAAAAAAAAATCTTCGTAAAACAATAATGCCAAGAAATCTAACAAAAATCTAGTGAAAAAATTGTCAAAATTTTTTATAAAAAAACTCCTTCAAAAAGTATCCAAAAAATTTTATAAATAAAAAAAAAAAAAAAAAAACTGAGGCAAAAAGTTTTAAAAAAACTTTTGTCAAAAAATTTTAAAAAAATTCGGACAAAAAAATTAAAAATAAAAAATAAAAAAAATGGGACAAAAATTTTGAAATTTTTTTATTTATTTTTATTTTTTTAAAAAATTCAGGCAAAAAAAAAAAAAAAAAAAGTAGGGTCTAAATTTGTTATACTAGACAAACCATAGGGACCACAAGCTTAAGGGTATTTATGTCATTTCTGCAATAAATAACGATCAACAGACGGAAATCTTGGTCAAAGGGACCAAACTCGTTACGGGTCAAAACCACAGGGACTGGATTCGGGAAAAAAAGTTTAGGGATCATTTTCGTTAAACCCGATAAACCACAGGGACGATTTATGACATTTACTCTTAAATATTTGTTTGAGTGTTGTAGTTATTTGATACTTGTCCAACGATATATGTTTGAAATCTCATATTAAGAAAAATTCATGTTATATGATATTCTTAACAAAACTGAAATGTCATATAAATGAAAGTATGGTTATATATGAAATTAACCATAACCCGACCCTACAACAATGTCGGGTTATCGGGTTCGGGTCAATCTAACCAGATAAGTTTTTTCAACCCGATTAAACCCAACCCTATAAGCCTTATCAGATTCGAGTTCGAGTTCGGGTTCGGATCGAGTCAACCCGACCCTATTGACACCCCTATAAACAAGCTAGGGTGCAATTTAGACGTCTTGGTGAACACCTTTAGAAAAGTTCAAAGTTCTTCATGCTCAAACAAAAAAGAAAGACCATTTAGGGTATCTTTGGTAACAAGCGTTTAGGTGTGTTTTGAAGTAACTTGCAACTAGGGGTTAGTGTTTTGCACAAAATGTTTGTTTGGAATCAAGCAACTAGAATTCTTACTTTTTTTAAAAGCTCCAAATCAGAATACTATTTTTAGTAGCATTTATGCGCAACTAGCGTTTTCACTTACTAATTATAACTATGCAGTTGTGTTACCAAACGCTTTATCAAAACAAACATCTACTGCTTCTGCTATTGTTTACTGTTAATGTTTTTCGCTATTTCTTACTACTACTGCTTCTTGCTACCGCTATTTTCGTCAAACATACCCTTAAAGAAAGAAGAGTTGAAAATTAGTGACTTAGATGTGTAAATGAGACTAAATAGCGCACGAGCTATTGGAGATTGACTTGCAAATAATTCAAAATTATTTCAATTTAAATGACACATTTACTTTTTTATAGGCATATAATTACTTAATTATCATAACCATCTTTACGACATATAAAGCATGAAGCATGGATGAATCCCTTAAACTTAAAGTTTTTAATTTTTGAGTAGACACTGCCTACTGGACAATACTTAAAGCGTATTAAACAATCTGTTCTTTCCATATTTAAAGTAATTATGCATTTAATGCACAATAAATTAACATAAAAATTGACTTAAATATATGTCATTTTTTATTTAACAAAGTATAAGTTTTCTTTTATATTTATATTAAACATTGTCCGGTGGACATTGTTTAGCAAAACCCATGTTATATACCTATTATGCCCTTTGAAATTGAAAGCAATTTTAACACACAATACACGATTTGACTTTACATAAATAAAAGGGTTTGACTTTACATAAATAAAAGAAGCAAGAATATCTTTACTATATTGTTTCACTTTGCTCTAACACACGGTTTCAAAACACAAGTTAACACACGGTTGACTTTTAGTTCTAACACACTGTGGAAAACTATAAGGAGGGTTGAATAGTTTTACCGTTTTAAAATTCTTTCGCTTTGAATACTTAACGTGATTTCAACTAATGCAAGTAATAAACAGTATAAACAATGCAAGTAAAGAAAGAAACAATCAAACCACAACACGGATGTTTATAGTGGTTCGGTCTACAAGGACTTTCTTCCTTGCCCTACTCCACTCCTCGAGCCTCTAACTCGAGAGTTTTTCTTCACTAAGAAACAAGCTCCCTTCTCGGCGGAGAAAACCTTTACAAACGTCGCTTACACTTTTTCTGGTACAAAGTTAAATACCGAGTTCTTTTACAAGGGCACAACCACTCCCGATACTCTATGTATTTTGAGGACTAAAATACTAACCGATCACAACAGAGGTATATGATAGTTTGGTACAACAATGATGTGTGAAAAACAACAAATTCACACTATGACTAATCTAACAAGTCTTGCAACGCTTTGTTGAAGCTTGTGATGTTTTGATCTCTTTGCTACAAAAGAAAGATCACTAAGAATGAAATATGTAATATGAATGGGTTAGTAATGAATGAAAGAATGCATGATGTTGTTTATGCTTATGAGTGATGATTAAAACATGAATGTGTGGCTTGCTATTTATAGGCAACTGCCTTGGCAAACCACGGATGGGACGGATCCAATTTAAGGGATCCGTCCGTTATGTTGTTTGGTTCCGCGGGAGCCTAACAGCAAATCTCCAAATATCTTTCCCAAATCTAATCAAGATATTTCCAAATCTAATCTTTTAGTGAAGATCAATCCAAGATATTCATATGATCTTCAAGATTTCTTAAAGATATTAATATGATGTATGCCATGATGTCATTGTACTTATTCCATTTTAAGAAATAAAATGTAAATAATTGTAACATGTAAATGTAAATGTATGTAACATATAGATATATATAAATGTAACTAGTGATCATATATGTAGCATGTAAATGATGTTATGAGTTTATGAAAAGCTTGTAACTATAAATGTAAAAGACTAAACTATATTTACGCTTTGCTAAAAATAAAATTTATAATTGTCATTAACAAAATATAGCAAAGATCGTAAAATATAAATAATGTTTTTTAGACGATATTTGTATTAACACACACATTTTCGGATACACACGAAACATTTCAAAGAGTTTTTAATAGTTTCCAAAAATTAATCCTAATCCTACATATAATGCATGCGTATTTTTTCATTAAAACTTAAAGAGTAATCTTTAATCCTCAAAATACCACTTGAAACTTAAATTCCCACATAAAAATTCAAACTATGTTTCCCTAATTAAAATAGATGCGTTAAAATTCCCACCCTAAAATTCAAAACGATGCATGACAACTTTTGACATTTTTTTTTTTTTTTTTTTTTGACATTTTTTTTTAATATAGTTTTATTTTTCAAATATATTTTTTTATGTAATTCCAACACTAATAATTTCTAAAAATTCATCCACAAACGCTGTTCACCATATTGTAATTTCTTTTTAGGTATAACATGAAGCTAATGCTTGGAAATCTTGTTTACGTTGCTTAGCAATAGTCCTCAGACAATTAGCTTCTGTTACATATTCTACAAAAAGCTGGTGATTAGTTTATAAGCTCATTTCATGTTTTGGCCTCCAGCTTAGTTATTTGGTTGCTACAGCCTCATGTTTGCATCTCTTATTAATGAGATTTGATTGTTAACATTTCGTAAATTTGTTGGTTCTTGTTCTTGATGTTGTTTGTTCTTCATAGTTACCGTTATGTGATTTTGTTTCGGTTTTATATCGTGGTTTATGATAGTAGGTGATCACTGATCCGCTAGAATGCCAATCGTGCTTAGGTCTAGGTGTGTTGAATAAACTAGACCCGATAAGCCCCGACTGATCTTATTTTGGTTTTGCGTTCAACAGGTTTTCGACTAATCAAGTTTCTTATTCGATTAAACTGATTCTGAAATGTATATGAGAAATGTAAAGAGGACCTCAAAATTTATGGAAGTAGTGCTTTACCTCCTTATATTCCGTCTTATTACAATTACCCTATAAATTTATTATTTATTTACTATTATTATTTGTTTGCGTTTTATTTATTTATATTATTATTAATTTTTTTTTCTTCACTTAGTAGCCACACATTTTTATCTTAATATAGTATTACCCCTAAGTTTGGTTATTTATACCTTTCATTGTTTTTATCTTGTTATTTATAATCTTTTATCACTAAAACTTTTACCCGTTTAAATAATTAATGTAAACAATCTTTTTTTTTCTTTTTTTTCGTTGTTATGTTATCAAATACAAGAAAGGTAAAGTTATGAAATAAAATGGGGTAACGTAATCACAAGGGAGGTAGAGAGGTATTAATAACAACACCAATCTAAACGGGATTTAGCTTCATAGTTAAAACTAGTGTAGTATAAGTGACGTGCACACGAATGAGGTTTATACATTGATCAAATATAAATTTTAGTTTAACATACGAGTATATAAGACTTTAGTAGTGTTTAATATTGTTACGCCCCATGCCCGCTTAGACCAAAAACTAAAACTTTTAGAGCGGAAACGCTTGACTTTTATAGACATCTGGTTACTCTTTTGTCTACTGACAAAAATCTATAAATATTCAGATCTTGAGACTATTTTTAAATGAAACTAGACTCAATTACCTTCAAAACGACGGGTGGCACGACCCGTTACGACTTACGGATTAAAAGATATGATTTTTCAAAGTTTACCAAAAATCTGACAGACCCCTCCATCCGATCGGATCGATCCTTCTGTCCAGCCATCCGATCGGATGGATCCTTCTGTCCAGATTTTGCATCTCAAAATCCCCGTTTGAAAGTCCGACCTCCCGAACTCGAAACTTAACCAAACTTTCCAGATTTCATTAGTATATCTATGGGCTCAATTTCGTACAAAAACATTTACCATTTGACCACCCGGAATAGTACCTCCAAAATTGACGGGTTATGCATTAAAACCCATTTTGACCCATTACACAACAAGACCACTTATATCACCTCAATTTCTTACCAAACTTAACCCTTAACATTACTTTGACATATAAAACACGATCCATATACACTTGACCCGTTAACCACCCAAAATGGGTACTTTTACACTCTTGCCAAACACCCCCTTAACTTTGACTCTAAACACATAAAACATACTTTAACATGCCAAATGACTACCAAATCATTTGGACGACCTTAACATACAACTTAACACTTGACTTTACATTACAAATCATTAAAAGACTCACGGGAGTACAAACTATACACATGAGCTCGGTATTCTACCTAAGCTCCTATACACATACTATCTTTAATCCCGCATATCCAATTCCTTAATCCTTATATCCAAGCCTTCCACATAAACATGCAAACCTACAAAATGGTTAGACAACTAAACCGTAAGCACAAAGGCTTAGTAAGTAAAACGATCATAACATATCATTATACTTCAAACCACACACAAGCATCATATACATAAAACACTTACTTTACGGGCTTACTACCAAAATCTCATTTAACACATAACATCAATACAATCCATAGCATCAACGCATCACATAAGCCACGTTCATGACATCACATAAGCATATACCCAATCCATATTCTTGACATAAACATACATAACACACATGTGTTAGAAATCCATATAACACATGTTACTATCATTTTACTTACCTTAATACAAGCTAAATAATAACAAGAACATCATCAACATCACAATCTTCCATCATCATCATCATCCTTTACAATTATCAACACCTAATAACATAACAATCAAATACATAAACAAGGGTTAACATAACCCATAAAACATGCTCACCTTTCATTCTACATCATCATATGATGAAAACCCACTTAATCCATAATCTATAACTTCATTAACATCAAGAATATAGATACTTACTTGTGATGATCATTACTAAGGAAAGGCTATTGACACTTGGTCTTCACTTTCTTCTTCTTAGATCATCACTTAGCTATTTTCCCTCCCTTTTCTTCTCACTAGAAACCGGCCTTCTCAAAGGCTCAAGAATAATATGGATTTCTCTAGAAATCCGTAGATAATCTTATCTAGACACAAGTTTGGCCTAATGGCAAGAATGGCTCCTCAAGTCTCTTTCCTTCTATTTTAGCCACACTACATAATATAACTTCTTTAATACTAGGCAACATTAGTCCCTTAAGTTATGCATCATACCTCCAAAACTATATTAGTCATACTTTGACTATAAATTGACTATCGGGTTTGACTATAACTTTACATTTATTGACTAGCCAATCACATAAGGCCTTAATCCATTTTCATCTAGGGTGGGGTCCCAATACCCGGGAAACGGGTCTACCCCCTTATTTAGATTTCGTCCTCGAAATCTCTCGTCTAATGCTATCCAAAACTATATCACAACGCATTCATGTTCTGATTCTCATGCTTTCTAAACCATTACTTTGCAACGATCTAGATGATCTCGCAAATTCTACACTCACTATACAAAATCATAACTCATAATTCACTTAAAACACACTTCTTATCACAAACTTTTCTAAAATTTCCAACAATGACTACTTGTCATCCGGAAACATCTACTATTTTGACTTTATATAAGTCAAACTTCGGCACTAATTCCACGTCATTCATCAATGCACTACCATGACCTTAAGTCATAATTCCGGTTAATTTCGCATTCTACATAATACCAACACTTATCAATGTCAAAAACCGGCAACTTTTTTTCAAAAATATACAAGGTACCATACAAACGGCACCTTCCAAAAATCTATCACACGCATCACTTAAGCAATCTTTCTTATTAAATTTCGGGAATGCTCACCAATTAACTTATCAACTTAATGCATAATTCATTTTAGACGTCTATCTTAAGGTTTCACACATGACTTAAAAGCCGCTATAAGTTTTATTCATATCTATCTTTTCTTATGACGTCTAACATGTTTTAGTTTTCACTTTCTCATATTACTATCCGTACCCATGTCACATCGGCTACACATAAGCCCACTCATTTATAACTCTTCATTTACATAAAAAGGCGTCCCAATCTATGTAAATAAGGAATTATAAACTCATGGTTCGGCGATTTACAATTCTTCATTTAAATGAAAAGGCGTCCCAATCCATTTAAATCAAGAAACCATAAACCATCCTACTTATACGCTTCCGACATAACATTCGTACTTATTTTACTTTCCATCTTTACTAGCCTTGGATCTAATCTCACTAACTTTTCATCCATGCCATAAAGGCTAGCTAGGCTATCCCGAAGGATACCATAACTATATCACATGGTCATCCCGAAGGATACCATACTATAACACATGGCCATCCCGAAGGATACCATACTATAACACATGGTCATCCCGAAGGATACCACACTGTAACACATGGCCATCCCGAAGGATACCATACTATATCACATGGCCATCCCGAAGGATACCATACTATAACACATGGCCATCCCGAAGGATACCATACTATAACACATGGCCATCCCGAAGGATACCATAACATAACCCATGCCATAAAGGCAAGCTGGGCTATCCCGAAGGATACCATAACTAGAGCATTGGATCCAAGCTATATCTATCTTATCCTCTTTACTCAATTTATCTTTCATGTACTTCTATCATCAGGCACACACTATCATTTATTCAATTTTCAATGCCTTACGCAATCTCAACATTCACTATCACGCTTACTATCATCTTGACAAGTTTTATATAACACTTGCACATTTATTATGTTTGCATTCTCACAATGCAACTTATCTTTCACCCGTCAACCCCAAGTTGACTCATACACTCACTATGTGCCATCTTTATTTTATACAAATTCTATATGAATAATGCTTGTCCATTTCAATTTACACATCTTCTATGTGTTCTTACCACGCACTTTTACTATTACCCGTCAACCCCTTGTTGACCATATTCTCAACTCATACTATCACTTCATTTAGTCTATTCAACTTTTACGCATATAAACCTTACATAGGTTTATTCTATTACACTCACATAAATCTCATCATACACATTTCAATATATATACTAACATGATTATATTCATGTTTTGCAATTCTTTCTAGCACACTTCAAGTCACTTACGACTTCTAGCGCAATCTATATCTCGATCATCACTTCTACTCATTTATTACTAGCACATTTTAATTATCATGTTTTATATGCAACATGATTTCATCATGTCTTAACTATACATTTTAACTTTCTCATTTTAGTTACTCATATAAGAATTCATGCCTTCAAGCATCTAATCGTTATTATATCAATCATGCCTCTCAAGACATCAAACTACAAACATACTTCATTATTCATATCTTACTTTATATCACGCTTTCAAAGCATCTATGCTTCATCAAACAATTATCATGCTTCTTAAATTATTTCACATATCAATGTGTTCTTTTTAACTTTACCGACCACAACTAGGTCAACACATAACATGCATTCCAATGCATCTATCTCAACTCATACACTTCTATGCCATCGTGCTCTCAAGCACACCGCATAAAACTTAGACATACAATAAACTACCATAGACTTAACATCATATAAGCAATCATATCATAACAATTAACACTTATCCGACAAGTGTTAAAACATTCATAATCAAAATCAACTAACATAGTCTATGGCATCATTCATTGCATTACACAAGCAATCTATGTCTAAGCATCCACATTTTGGATTAACCACAAACACTAGTCTACCTTATAACTAAGGCATCATAAACCTTAATTCACTTACTAACCCATCTCTAATACCACTTAGCATTTCATCACTATAGCTCTATCATATATTCACATAATCGCAATACAATCCCCGACACCAACCAAGGTGCTCGGCTAACTATCAATCAAATACTTCAAGTCCTCCACGGACTTCTATCACATACACACCAATCACTATTACACACATACATCACCTATCATCAATAAGCTCAACTAGCATAAACATAATCAGTCTAACACATAGCAATTACTTTCCGCGCGACTAACACTTACGTCTAACGCTTCTACGAGTGGTTTAAGTCTAGGCAATCCTAAAGAAAACCTAATTCACTTAAACCGAAGCTCTGATACCAATTTGTTACACCCCGTGCCCGCTTAGACCAAAAACTAAAACTTTTAGAGCGGAAACGCTTGACTTTTACAGACATCTGGTTACTCTTTTGACCACTGACAAAAATCTATAAATATTCAGACCTTGAGACTATTTTTAAATGAAACTAGACTCAATTACCTTCAAAACGACGGGTGGCACGACCCGTGACGACTTACGGATCAAAAGATATGATTTTTCAAAGTTTACCAAAAATCTGACAGAGACCTCCATCCGATCGGATCGCCAGCCATCCGATCGGATGGATCCTTCTGTCCAGATTTTGCATCTCAAAATCCCCGTTTGAAAGTCCGACCTCCCGAACTCGAAACTTAACCAAACTTTCCAGATTTCATTAGTATATCTATGGGCTCAATTTCATACAAAAATATTTACCATTTGACCACCCGAAATAGTACCTCCAAAATTGACGGGTTATGCATTAAAACCCATTTTGACCCATTACACAACAAGAACACTTATATCACCTTAATTTCTTACCAAACTTAACCCTTAACATTACTTTGACATATAAAACACGATCCATATACACTTGACCCGTTAACCACCCAAAATGGGTACTTTTACACTCTTGCCAAACACCCCCTTAACTTTGACTCTAAACACATAAAACATACTTTAACATGCCAAATGACTACCAAATCGTTTGGACGACCTTAACATACAACTTAACACTTGACTTTACATTACAAATCATTAAAAGACTCACGGGGTACAAACTATACACATGAGCTCGGTATTCTACCTAAGCTCCTATACGCATACTATCTTTAATCCCACATATCCAATTCCTTAATCCTTATATCCAAGCCTTTTACATAAACATGCCAACCTACAAAATGGTTAGACAACTAAACCGTAAGCACAAAGGCTTAGTAAGTAAAACGATCATAACATATCATTATACTTCAAACCACACACAAGCATCATATACATAAAACACTTACTTTACGGGCTTACTACCCAAATCTCATCTAACACATAACATCAATACAATCCATAGCATCAACGCATCACATAAGCCACGTTCATGACATCACATAAGCATATACCCAATCCATATTCTTGACATAAACATATATAACACACATGTGTTAGAAATCCATATAACACATGTTACTATCATTTTACTTACCTTAATCCAAGCTAAATAATAACAAGAACATCATCAACATCACAATCTTCCATCATCATCATCATCATCCTTTACAATTATCAACACCTAATAACATAACAATCAAATACATAAACAAGGGTTAACATAACCCATAAAACATGCTCACATTTTATTCTACATCATCATATGATTATATCTTGATCATATGATGAAAACCTACTTAATCCATAATCTATAACTTCATTAACATCAAGAATATAGATACTTACTTGTGATGATCATTACTAAGGAAAGGCTATTGACACTTGGTCTTCACTTTCTTCTTCTTAGATCATCACTTAGCTATTTTCCCTCCCTTTTCTTCTCACTAGAAACCGGCTTTCTCAAAGGCTCAAGAATAATATGGATTTCTCTAGAAATCCGTAGATAATCTTATCTAGACACAAGTTTGGCCTAATGGCAAGAATGGCTCCTCAAGTCTCTTTCCTTCTATTTTAGCCACACTACATAATATAACTTCTTTAATACTAGGCAACATTAGTCCCTTAAGTTATGCATCATACCTCCAAAACTATATTAGTCATACTTTGAATATAAATTGACTATCGGGTTTGACTATAACTTTACATTTATTGACTAGCCAATCACATAAGGCCTTAATCCATTTTCATCTAGGGTGGGGTCCCAATACCCGGGAAACGGGTCTAACAAATATCGTGTAAATGAGATATTACACACACGGGGGTTACACTGTAAGTGTTGCAAATAATTATATTTTAACTAAATTTGTTTGGTGTGTATTTATAAATCGTGCTTTCATATTAATATTTATAATCCCGTGCATCTACAAATTTTTGGTATTACAATTTAACAATTTATCGTTATCCATAATTTAGTTTTTAACTACGCACGGATTATTAAACACATATTAGGTTCGGACAATGACTGTAACTAATAATAATATCTCAACTATATTTGCTCCCATTTTTAGGAAATTGAGGATTTTACACTTAAGTCCATAAAATTAGATTTAACATTAGCAACACGGAACGAGTGACCATGGGTGAGTGGACACATGATTTGGGTTGGGATTAATGGTGGGTTGCGAATTGGATTGGGCTGGGGACTGGGTCGGATGAACAGGACCAGTGGTGTATGGGCTAGGCTGAGAAGTAGGTTGGGTGGTAATAAAGGGAGGTGTATGTGGGCCTTGAGTTGACAGGCCAGAAGAAGGAGGTGTATGTGAGCCTGGTGTAGGTGAAATTGGACCTTGTGAAGTGATAGTTGGGCCTTCTAAAGTGGTAGTTAGGTCTGGTGAAGTTAGGTTAGTGGTGGGTGGAAGATTAGTGGTAGGCAAAGGGGTTTGGTAAGTAAATGTTGTATAAAATTAGAGGAAGTGTCAAGGAAGTACAAGAGGGTGACGTGTGTGGAGTCATAGACCCGTAGGGAAATACCGCCTCATCAAAACTTACGTGCGAGAGTATAATTCTTTTTGTATTTATGTCAAGACATCGATACTCGCAATGATTGGTTGGATACCCAAGAAAAATGGATCGTGTGGCACGCGGGTCAAGCTTATTGTTGGTATATATATGAGGATAGCAAAGACAACCAAAAATACGAAGGTCCGTATAATTGGGTGTGGTCTTATATAAGCGAGTGTGAGGTATCTCATTATTGATACCGATGATACGATGTAAACTAGTATTATTGCTTAATGACAATGGGTTACAATCAAGTTTATATATAACATAATAATGGGCCTATATCCTAATCATATTCGAGTTATTTATGGCCTAAGCCTAAACATTATCCACGAACACTTACACCCTTGACGACCCCTCCAACCATCTAATCGGTTATGTTCAATACGATTTGGCCAAATGGTCTTGTATCTTTGTCATCAACACATCATGCTTCTTGGATAACATGTGTGAGATACTATATTATCTATACAACATTATAAATAATTTGGGACCTGCTAAATAATTTGGTAAGTAAATGTTGTATAAATTTAGAGGAAGTGTCAAGGAAGTACAAGAGGGTGACGTGTGTGAGTCATAGACCCGTAGGGAAATACCGCCTCATCAAAACTTACGTGCGAGAGTATAATTCTTTTTGTATTTATGTCATGACATCGATACTCGCAATGATTGGTTGGATACCCAAGAAAAATGGATCGTGTGGCACGCGGGTCAAGCTTATTGTTGGTATATATATGAGGATAGCAAAGACAACC
Organism: Artemisia tridentata subsp. tridentata; assembly: GCA_021014915.2. Taxonomy (NCBI): domain Eukaryota; kingdom Viridiplantae; phylum Streptophyta; class Magnoliopsida; order Asterales; family Asteraceae; genus Artemisia; species Artemisia tridentata. The sequence continues at coordinate 361,427,218 of CP139505.1, forward strand.
AAAAATACGAAGGTCCGTATAATTGGGTGTGGTCTTATATAAGCGAGTGTGAGGTATCTCATTATTGATACCGATGATACGATGTAAACTAGTATTATTGCTTAATGACAATGGGTTACAATCAAGTTTATATATAACATAATAATGGGCCTATATCCTAATCATATCCGAGTTATAATAAATATGGCCTAAGCCTAAACATTATCCTCGAACACTTACACCCTTGACGACCCCTCCAACCATCTAATCGGTTATGTTCAATACGATTTGGCCAAATGGTCTTGTATCTTTGTCATCAACACATCATGCTTCTCGGAAAACATGTGTGAGACACTATATTATCTATACAACATTATAAATAATTTGGGACCTGCTAAATAACGAAGTCTTAAAATTTTCAGCCAACAAACATACTTATTATAAATTGTGTTGGTTAAATCTTAGTAGCATTAGTTACAACATTTTAAAGCAATTTTTATGATAGTATGTTTGTGATAATATTGTAATTATGTGTGACAGTATGTTTGTGATTGTATTTACTTTCTAAGTTAGGATTTAATTTTCTTTATCTACTTCGTTTATTTTTTTGGGTCCCGTCCTCTTTTAGTTGTCTTGTTTAATTGAGGTGCAGCGTCTTGTATTGTATTATGGTTTGTTTTGGGGTTTACAATTATATGTTGCCTTTCTAAAAAAAAATTAATTAAGCAACTTTTGTAGACATGTTTTACAAAAAGAAAAATACAATGTGATTTACCAAAAAAGTTCTATAACCATAACTACTCTTTTTATTCATGTTTTTAATATACAACATGTCTAAATACAATTGATTGAAGGATAAATGATATTTGTAATTTTTGTAATAATATGTGATTGTGTATGATAAATGATACGTAGTATCTTATATTTGAATTCTTTTACTATAATTGCATGATGTTTTAGATGTTATAAAGTATGCGACCAATGTTTATAAAATTATCAATCATCACGTGGTCTTGCTCTTAGACTATTTGTTTTCCCCGTCGCATTGCGCAAACATCATATTAGTACATGTTTGTATACTCGTACATATTTTGTTTTATATTTTAATATTATACTATAACAATTCTTCGTATAGCATTTCTTGAAAATATATTTACTTACACGGTACCCGCCATTACAACGCACGGGTACCCGGCTAGTACTAAATTATTAATCTCTGCTACATATAGGCTGTGTTTGGTAACACAGATTATTGGGAGATTATGGGGGCTACAGCTTTTTTTTCACAAAATAATCTATTGTCCAAAAAGTAGTATCGTTTGGCTGCAAAAATTAAGAAAGATTATAGAAAAAATAATCTCTAAAATTATAAGTTGATCCAACCAACTTTTGAGAAAAGGCTAGAGATTATTTTTTGTATAATTACCTTATTAACCTTCCAAAAAGACATGATGTTTAATTATGTATATTTCTATATTTAAGAAGAGGTCACGTTGGGCTGTTTAATTATGTATATCGACATTTTTTTGTCTTTTTATACTTTGAGAAACAATTAAGTTATCGAATGCGATTAGTAATTCACTAAATTGAGTAGGTTTGAAATAGAACTTAATAAATTTTAGTCGTTAATTCAAGTTTTACTAATGAATTAGTAATCGAATACGATTACTAGTTCAAGTTTTACTAATGAATGCTCTTTGAGCGGCTATAAACTCATTATCTTAATTTATATATATTCTGTGTTCAAAAATTTTAGTCGCTAAAATTGTTAAAAATTGAACTTAACGCAAATGGATATATATATATTTAGCAAACACTTTTAACAAATTAGTAAAACTTGAACTCATAGTATAAATGTTTTAAACACGTTCAATCACCCGTGTATATTCATCAATGAAGATGACTGTCATGCTTAGTTACTGTGTTTAATGATGTATCAAAACTAATATCCAATTATTACTTGTTATAGGTGGCAAATTACTGCCGTGATCGTGTCCATACCGCTTTAGAAGATGAAATAAAGGTGATGAAGCAAGAATTAGTTAAAGGAACAATAAACGACAGTGTACAAGTCGGATGGGAAAAAGCGTGCAAACTCATATTGATGTTATTATCGCTACATTTGCTTTACATAACTACATCGGTAACACCTCACAAGAAGACATGATGTTTACGGTGATGGAGGAAAATCCGGATTATATACCACGAGACGAACTTCACGATGTTTATAGTCATGAAACGAACAATGAAAACAATTCTGAAGGAGCATCTAACGAAATGAAGCAGATACGTAACGATTTGCTACTTTAATATGGAATGGAAATCATGGATTTTAATTTAACATCATTTTAACGTTGTTTGTATTTTTACATGGATTTTCATGCACTGCTACATATTTATGATTTATATCAATAATTTTATTTACTATTCTTATACATATTGAGTTTGTTATTTGTATGTCCAATTACGCCATTTTACACTTTTAATCTACAATTATAGCTAGTTTGCCAAACAATATTACAAAAAAAGCTACATTTTTAATTTTTTTCAGCACCAGCAACAGCAACAGCAACAGCAACAGCACCAGCACCAGCACTAGCAATTTTTGCCAAACACACCCATAATGCAAAAATGTTTTTCCTTAATCCTTAAAGACTTAAAAATGGGTAATCTTTAATCCCTAAAATACCCTTTTAAAACTTAAATTTCAATATTTTATTTACTTTCTCACATAAAAGTTTTTTTAAAAAAAAGTTTTTGAAATATTTGCCTTAAAAATAGTTTTTATTTCTAAAATTAATGTTCTTTGTAAAATGACACAATCTCTACAATTTATTTCTTTGTTACAAATTCATCACAATCATGTTCTCAAAATCCCGATCCATATTTCAATCCCAGTGTATTAAAGTGGAACTGGTATGATGTTATTGTCATTTCGGATGATGATGAAGAGTTGCCAACGTTAGTTGTTAAACGTTGTACGAAACACTTAACCGCAATATCTCAACTATAACTATTTGTCACTATAAAATCTCGTCGCTCGCCTATACCGCCTAATATGGTTTTCAAGCACATATTTTGCTTAAAAACAATATAAATCCAAAATTTTGTGACTAAGCTCCCTCCAAAGAGTTTGCAACTCACTTTTCTCCTTAATTTTGGTCAATTCGCTTGTATTTTCTGTTTTTGCAGTAATTATTAAATTTATTTTCAATATAAAACTTACAAAAATTAGTTTTTATTCCTTTACTCGATTATTATATTCAATCTATAATCTATTAGACAACAAAGATTTAAAAAAATAATATAGTCTTAGAGGACTCCCAACGGGAGGCGTTAAACTCGCGTTAAGGGGTTGAAAGGGTGCGTTAAGGCCAAGTTAACGTGCGATAAGCGTTGTGAGGTCCCTGCGTTAACGCAGCGTTAAGGGACCATGCTAAACCCTTAACGCTGCGTTAAAGGTGTGTTGTGTAAAAAGGTAAAAATAAATCATTATTGCCCCCTACAACGTCTGAACTAGCCGTTAAATTCAAAAAAAAAGTTACATTTTCGGCCCTTGTGTTTATTACCGTTTAAACCAACGGCTACTTGTAAAAAAAAAAAAAAAAAAAAAAAAAAAAAATCAAACCCATTTTCACTCTCCTATAAATACCCATTTAACACCACATTTTTTTTTCACACTTCCACAAATCAATATACTTTCATCTTCAACCTTCCACACAAAAAAATAAAAAAAATGACCGGCTTCAACCTAAACGACGGCGACGATACCTTCTTTAATCCCTTAAACACCGGGTGGAATAACCCAAACTCCGGGTCATCTTCAAACCCGAACCCACTTGGTATGTCGAGCCAACAAGTTTACGAACAACATCAAGCAATGCTATTTTACGAACAACAACAACAAGCGAACCTAAACACCAATTTCTCCAATCTCCAATTCACCCAACATTCACAACAATCTCAAACCGAAACCCATGATGTTCCCGATACTCTAACGTCTCCTCTAAAGAAAAACAAGTCCTCGCATGTCAAACGAAATGCTAGAAAAACAAAAAACCCCGAACCTTTGGATGATGATGAAGAAAACACCAACATCATCAAATGTTGGAACCCACAAGAGGAAAAATTACTTGCGTCGTGTTATGTTGCCGCGACGGAGGATTCAGAAGTGGGTCGAAATCAAAGCAAGGATGCATTTTGGCAACGGGTGAAAAATGAGTTTAATAGACTCAATTATCAAAAGAGAAACAAGGATATGATCCAAAGTAAATGGAAAATCTTGTAATTTTTTTATTAAGTATGTAATGTTATTTTTATTTTTAATTTCGTTGTAATTTTTTTTATTAAGTATGTAATGTTATGTTTTTTAATGAATGTTATGTTTTTAAAAAATGAAGTATTATTATAAGTTTAGGGGTTGAATTTGAAAATATTTGATATAAAGGTGAGTTAATGTGTGTTAAAGCTGAGTTAATGTTGGGTGTGTTAAAGCTGAGTTAAAGGTGAGTGTGTTAAAGATGACGTGACAGTGTGTTAAAGGTTAAAAATGAGTTAACCGTTGAGAGTGCTCTTAGGGTGCAGGGTGTGGTCATGCATTTTCCCTCGCCACATCAGCTGCACATCAACTTTTTCTCTCTCTAAAACATTTTCCTTCAACTTTCCCTCAACCATTGCAACACATTCTCTCTCTTCCATAAATATTTTTCTATTTTTTATCATTTAAAAATACCCTCAAAACACAAATAATCATACACCACAACCAATAATGACAACCTCTCTCCTCTAAACACTTTCTCTCTCTTATTTTCATTTCGGAACTATAATGCCGAGCTCGAGAATATTTTGTGTGGTCCTCACTTTTCCTTTCAACCATGGTACGGGGTAATTGTCTTTTCCTTGAAGGAAGTCTCTCTTCTTGAAAGAATCTTTCACCCATACCCTTTACACTTATACGGAAGAACATAAGATAAAATAGTGTCAAAGATCAAATGTATAAAAAAGACAAGATTGTGGAAAATGTAGAACACGAGATGGAAATGGTGTAACTTATCATAGTAGAACATAACTTTTTTTACTTGAAGTATATTCACAAACAAAACTAACGACTAAAGGTAGTCTAATCCACGGACGACAACATTGTCAAGAGGAAAAAAAAGGCATATTAAAATACCCGATGACAAATTTTCGTAGTCCCTGGGCATGTTTTAGTTACTTGAGATTTCTAATAAAAATTTGAGAAGTATCGAGCAATAATAGTATGAATGTAGTAGTAGTAGTTTCACATCTTGATGTGTTATAAAGATGCTATGGAGAGTTTAAGATGATCAATCATGATAATGAATATATAAAAGTGATCACTCTTTCTTTACAAACTTGTATTCAAATCGGTTGTTGGCTCGTGTAATTAAAGAGTTTTTTTTTTTTTTTTTTTTTTTTTTTTTTTTTTTTTTTTTTTTTTTCTTCTTTTGAGTAAACTATACCATTCGTCCTTGTGGTATGCGTTGACCGACACATTTCGTCCTTTGACCAAAAAAATTGCACCGTTCGTCCTTAATTGCGAAACGTTATGTATCGTTAGTCCCTCACTCTAACTGGCATCACTAACGGTCGTTATACCTCATCCACTCGAGGGTATTTCAGTCTTTTCCCAACCATAAGGACCAATGGTGCAATTTACCCTTTTTATTATTTATTTAACCATTAATAAATAATAGTTTTTATACGTTTTCGTCCGTTTTACACATTTTCATCCGTTTTACACATTTTCGTCCGTATTTACACGTTTTCGTCCGTATGTACACGTTTTCATCCATATTTACACGTTTTCGTCCGTTTTTACATGTTTTCGTCCGTTTTTACACGTTTTCGTCCGTATTTACACGTTTTCATCCATATTTACACGTTTTCATCCGTTTTTACACGTTTTCATCCGTACTTACAAGTTTTCGTCCGTATTTACACGTTTTCGTCCGTATGTACACGTTTTCATCCATATTTACACGTTTTCGTCCGTTTTTACATGTTTTCGTCCGTTTTTACACGTTTTCGTCCGTATTTACACGTTTTCATCCATATTTACACGTTTTCATCCGTTTTTACACGTTTTCATCCGTTTTAACACGTTTTCGTCCGTTTTAACACGTTTTCGTCCGTATTTACACGTTTTCGTCCGTTTTTACACGTTTTCGTTCGTTTTTACACGTTTTCCTCCGTATTTACACGTTTTCATCTGTTTTTACACGTTTTCATCCGTACTTACACGTTTTCATCTGTTTTTACACGTTTTTGTCCGTATTTACACGTTTTCGTCCGTATTTACATGTTTTTGTCCGTATTTACACGTTTTCCTCCGTATTTACACGTTTTCATCCGTATTTACACATTTTCGTCTGTTTTTATACGTTTTCATCCGTATTTACACGTTTTTGTCCGTTTTTACACGTTTTCGTCCGTATTTACACGTTTTCATCAGTATTTACACGTTTTCGTCCGTTTTTACACGTTTTCATCCGTATTTACACGTTTTCGTCCGTTTTTACACGTTTTCATCCGTATTTACACGTTTTTACACGTTTTCGTCCGTATTTACATGTTTTCGTCCGTATTTACACATTTTTGTCCGTTTTTACACGTTTTCATCCGTATCTATACATTTTTGTCCGTTTTTACACGTGTAAATACGGACGGAAAATGAAAAGATTTAGCAAATAGGCCAAGTGGGATGAGTAAGGACAAAAACGGACGAAAACGTGTAAATTCAGATGAAAACATGTAAATACGGATGAAAACGTGTAAATACGGACGAAAACGTGCAAAAACGGACAAAAACATTTAAATACGGACAAAAACGTGTAAATACGGACGAAAACGTGTAAAAACGGACAAAAACATGTAAATACGAACGAAAACGTGTAAATACGGATGAAAACGTGTAAAAACAGACAAAAACGTGTGAATACGGACGAAAACATGTAAATACGGACGAAAACGTGTAAATACGGACGAAAACCTGTAAAAACGGATGAAAACGTGTAAGTACGGATGAAAACGTGTAAATACGAAGGAAAACGTGTAAATACGGACGAAAACGTGTAAAAAACCGAAAAATACATGTAAATACGGACGAAAACGTGTAAAAACATGACGAAAACGTGTAAATACGGATGAAAACGTGTAAAAATGGACGAAAACGTGTAAATACGGACGAAAACGTGTAAAAACGGACAAAAACGTGTAAATACGGACGAAAACATGTAAAAACGGACGAAAACGTGTAAATACGGATGAAAACGTGTAAAAACAGACAAAAACGTGTGAATACGGACGAAAACATGTAAATACGGACGAAAACGCGTAAATACGGACGAAAACGTGTAAAAACGGACGAAAACGTGTAAATACGGACGAAAACGTGTAAAAACGGATGAAAACGTGTAAGTACGGATGAAAATGTGTAAAAACGGATGAAAAACGTGTAAAAACGGATGAAAACGTGTAAATATGAATGTAAACGTGTAAAAACGGAAGAAAACGTGTAAATACGGATGAAAATGTGTAAAAACGGACAAAAACGTGTAAATACGGACGAAAACGTGTAAAAACGAAAGAAAACGTGAAAATACGGACGAAAACGTGAAAATACGGATGAAAACGTGGAAAATGGACGAAAACGTGAAAATACGTACGAAAACGTGTAAAAACGGACGAAAACATGTAAATACGGATGAAAACGTGTAAAAACGGACGAAAACGTGTAAATACGGACGAAAACATGTAAATAAGAACGAAAACGTGTAAATACGGACGAAAACGTGTAAAAACGGACGAAGACGTGTAAGTATGGATGAAAACGTGTAAAAACGGATGAAAACGTGTAAATATGAATGTAAACGTGTAAAAACGGAAGAAAACGTGTAAATACGGATGAAAACGTGTAAAAACGAACTAAAAGGTGTAAATACGGATGAAAACGTGTAAAAATGGATGAAAACGTGTACATACGAACGAAAACGTGTAAATACGGATGAAAACGTGTACATACAGAAGAAAACGTGTAAAAACGGACGAAAACGTGTAAGTACGGATGAAACCGTGTAAAAACGGATGAAAACGTGTAAAAACGGAAGAAAACGTGTAAATACGGAGGAAAAGTGTAAAAACGGACGAAAACGTGTAAGTACGGATGAAAACGTGTAAAAACGGATGAAAACGTGTAAAAACGGATGAAAACGTGTAAATACGGACGAAAACGTGTAAAACGGATGAAAACGTATAAAAACGGACGAAAACGTATAAAAACTATTATTTATTAATGGTTAAATAAATAATAAAAAGGGTAAATTGCACCATTGGTCCTTATGGTTGGGAAAAGACTGAAATACCCTCGAGTGGATGAGGTATAACGACCGTTAGTGATGCCAGTTAGAGTGAGGGACTAACGATACATAACGTTTCGCAATTAAGGACGAACGGTGCAATTTTTTTTGTCAAAGGACGAAATGTGTCGGTCAACGCATACCACAAGGACGAATGGTGTAGTTTACTCTTTCCTTTTTAAATTTGAAACTTAAATTAATGTAGTTTGCTTAAATTATCATTAAGGGGCTGTTTCTTTTTTTTCCTGTTTCTAGTTAGGTCCTGTGTGGATATATGTGTACTGTTTCTAGTTAGGTCCTGTGTGGATATATGTTGTTTCTTTTTTATGCTTAATTGACCATCTTAATACGAGTTTTTTCCCGAACTTAGTGTAGGTGGAAAAAATTTATTAAAATTCGAAAAAATTTATGAAAATTCGAAAAAATTTATAAAAATTTTAAAAAAATTCGAAAATTTTTAAAAATTCAAAAAATTATATAAGTCAAAAAATTCGAAAATTTATAATAAAATTAAAAAATTCGAAAAAATTATTAAAATTTTAAAAAATTCAAAAATTTAAAAAATTTAAATTTTTTTAAAATTCAAAAAATTGTAAAAATTTATAATTTTTTAAAATCAAAAATTAAAAATAAATAAAAATTCAAAAAAATATAAAAATTAAAAATTCGAAAATTTTATAAAAAATTATAAATTTTTTAAAAAATTCAAAAAATTTATAAAAATTTATAATTTTTTAAAAATTCAAAAAATTTGTAAAAATTTATAATTTTTTAAAAATTCAAAAAAAATTATAAAAATTCGAAAAAAAATTTAATAAATTCAAATTTTTTATAAGTTTTTTTGAATTTTTATAAAATTTTCGAATTTTTTGAATTTTTATAAATTTTTTGAGTTTTTATAAATTTTTTATAAAATTTTCAAATTTTTTGATTTTTTATCAATTTTTCGAATTTTTATAAATTTTTTTGAATTTTTATAAATTTTTTCAATTTTTATAAATTTTTTGAATTTTTATAAATTTTTTATAAAATTTTCGAATTTTTTGATTTTTTATCAATTTTTCGAATTTTTATAAATTTTTTCAATTTTTATAAATTTTTTGTATTTTTAAAATTTTTTGAATTTTTTTAAAATTTTTATAAATTTTTTCGAATTTTCATAAATTTTTCGAATTTTTATAAATTTTTCGAATTTTTAAATTTTTTTTGAATTTTTATAAATTTTTTCGAAGTTTTCTAAATTTTTCGAATTTATTTTTTCCACTACACTAGTTCGGGAAAAAAATCGTATTAAGACGTCCTGAATAGAAACAGTATCAAATTTTGCCCCCTTCCACATTAAGGATTCTCTTTTGCAATAAGTTAAAAAGAAACACCAAAGTTTCCTGTTTCCAGCCAGTTTTGTTACCAAACAGGACATTAAGTTGAAAGTAAACGGCCCCTTTACTTAAATTATCATTAAGTATCTCTTAAACTTGACAAATTTTTAAAAACTGGCAACTTAAATTATGTCTTTTCTCGATAAATTTTAAACTTGACAACTTTTAAAAAACACACACTATATTAATTTTAAAAAACACACGCTTTGCATCAAGGGTCGAACCAGAATCACGATTTCACAAATATAATTATTTGCCGCTATACACCGTCACTTTGCGTGGATATTCGTCTAATATTATTTATTTATGAAGGTCATAAGTTTTCATTAACTATTTAGAATTTATTAGATGACCTACCACTGTAGGCTGTAGCATTTGGAGCGTTGGGATATATCAATGATGTTGCATGATTAATGTAAGCAACAGGTGAGATGGAACAAGAGATGCAAATGGAAACTGTCACTCTACTGGTTATACAAGAAGATCCAGAACTAGACCTTAATATCAAAATTTGAACTTCTTAACGGTGTTAGACAAGTAGGGGTGTTATCGAGTCGGGTTAATTCATGTTTTCTTTAGAACAAACTAACCCGCAACGGCTCAACCCGACCCTATAAGGATTCGGGTTATCGGGTTGTAAGCACACTAATAACTCAAGTATCTATTTTATCGAAAAATGAAACACAAGTGACTTTCAAAACTAACAAAAAATCAGTAAATGGAATCAAACACATAAAGATTGAACAATACCTTCTGTTTAAGTTTTGAGGGAAAGGATTGAATAATTTTCTAGACTGAATTCTGTGTAGGCACTGCACTAATACTAACCCAGTCATACATCAATGTTATATAGAAATGGATGGATGAAAAAGTTACTTTGTTTCATGGTCTGTGATAAAAACTTCAAAAGGAAATAGTTTGATGAGACAACTTTATAAATTTAAATGCTTCCGCTGAAGCTTGTCATACTGTAATGTTTAATCACTTTAATGCATTTGAAATTACAAAATATTTGTATGTATAACTGTTGGCGTATGTGTCCGGACGGCCTCTCTTGACCAGCCGTCCGGACGACATAGAGCCATCCGGATATACCGAAAGGCATATAGGTCGTTTGGATAAAACAGCTGTCAACAACAGGACAAGTAGCAATATCCTTTGACAGATGGCAGCTGCAGACATCGCCGCCGCCGCCCCGGGATTTACGAGATTATGTCTGGGACATGTTTCCTGAAAACCCGGCGCCGCCATTTCAGATACCAAGGCTGGGCACTATAAATACCCAGCTCATTTACTACTCTCAACTAACCAATTCATTAGCATTTACTTCATACTAATGTTCATAGCCCCTTGGAATATCAAATACTTACTCTCACACCGGAGGTGGGTCCTGGGATAACACCCGGGGCGAGCCTAACGTGTGTTTTGTGTGCAGATACCCGAAGGACCCTTAGAAGCCGTAGGGATCGACACACAAACCTCTCGGAAGAACATTTAGTTAGTTCGACCGAAAGGCCTCTTTATTTGTCTGAAGTGATTGCAAGAAATTACTTCAATAAATTGGCGCCATCCGTGGGACCTTGCGCTCGATCTACCTGAGGTTCGGGATGACAGGTCCTACACCAACTTTCGAAATGGCGGGTTCAGGCCCTACACCAACTTTTGAAATGGCGGGTTCTACACCTCTCTTCACCCCTGTCCGGAACGCAGGGGGAGCCGGGGGATCCGGAGGAGACCAAGATCCTCCGGATGTCCAAACCCTAATCGCAGGTCATCTTTCAGCCTTGAAAGAGTTGTTCAAACAACCGAGCAATCGTAACCTGGTGAGCCCCAGAATGCTGAGGCTCGGCGACGAGTATGAACATTCGGAGGAAGAAGATGTTGAAGGGTCACCATACGGAAAGGGGAAAAAGGCGGATGATGACTTGAGCAAGCCATTTAAGGAAGTAATTAAGTGCCCATTCACGAAAAGGATCATAGAATTCTCGCCTCCCAAGCACAAGATACCGACGAACCTAAAACTATACCAAGGAACCACTGATCCAGACGACCACATCAATCGTTTTACCGGAGCAGGAAATCACGAAGAATGGCCGATGCCCGTATGGTGTCGAATGTTCCAACAAACCTTGGACGGGAAAGCCAGGGGATGGTTTGATAAGCTCCCAACGGGAAGCATTGATAGTTGGGACGAGCTTCAAAAGAGGTTTTTGAATAGGTTTAGTATGTTAAGAGTAAGCACTAAAGACCTCACGGAGATCAACAAGATTCACCGGAAGGCTAATGAGAGCCTCGCGGACTTCAAGGAGAGATGGGTGTGTGAGGTCAATTACTTCCCAGACGCTCCCGAAGTTATGCAAATCGGTTCGTTTCTGAACGGTCACCACTACCCGGAATTAGCAAAAAAGTTCTCTGACAAGATCCCTAAGACTGTCGAGGAGATGTTGGAAAGAATTGATGATTTCATCCGAGCCGAAGAGGCGTACCGGACAACAGAACTGCCGAAGGGAGAGAAAGTGGAATCTCGGCCTAACCCCTACCACAACAGGAGTGACCAGCAACCAAGGCCTCTCTTCGGAGGAGATCGCCGACGGAATAACCTCAAGATTGATTTCAAGGGACGAAGGGGTGACTACTATGCTCCTTATGTTCCCCCGAAGCATGACAGCTCTAGCCGAATCGATCCCCGCCGCATGGATCATCGCCGAAACGAGACAAGGTCGATAGATCTGAGCGCTGATTCGTGTCAATTATAGTCCAAGGAATTGAAAAGGAAATATGCAAAACCCGAGTCGTGGTCCCGATGAAGATTGAATGGAATTTCGTGATTCGGGATTTGTGATTCGTGTAGTGAATGTGAATAAAAGTGATTGATTTTGGATTACACTACTAATTTTAAAATAACAATCAAGATTAACAATTAAACTAAGCTAATAGAAAAATTAAACTAAACATTTAAACGAAAATTGAATTTAAAAACGTTACGCGACGAATTATAAAACGTGAATAAAAAGTGATATTCTAAAATTTAAGACCTAAAAATGCAAATTAATTTTTCCTATATTAAAAATGATAAAAGAAAATTTTTGGAAGAAGAAAAATATTTTTTTGACTTTTTATGAATTTTTTATGAATTAAAAACTAAATGAAACAATTTAAATGATTTTAAAATAGTAAAACAACTTGGAAAATTCTGAAAATTTTTGAGGAATTTTAATTTTAAATAAGAAATTTAAGAAAAATTATTTCAGAAACTGATTATGTCTAAATAAGCTAAAACAGTGAATAAGCAGTTGCAAAATAAGCACTAAATAAGCCAATAAGCACTTAGAATAAGCAAAAGGCTCAAAACAGAAGCTATCAACTATAACAAGCTCAAATCAACTCAAAACAATAAGCTAAGCTCACAGAAAAGTTCAAATAAGCAGTTTGCAAATTTCACTTTAAAGACAACAAATAAGAGCCAAACACCTATCTAGCAAGCCAAATTAAGCAGTTCTAATAAGCTCTAAACTAAAACCTAATGGGGGCAAAATCAAGCCAGCACTATGAATTATCTAGAAATTCTAAAAGCCCTAAAAATTTCAAGCCAATTGAGTGCTAATTAAGGCCCAGATCAGCTTATGAAAACACAAAGTCTGCTGCAGTTGTGAAATTGCAGCCCAGATCAGGAATTGGGGCTGATTTGCAGACTTGGAATAAGCACTTTATAAGCTGATTTTTAGTGATCCCAGATATTGCCCTTCTAACTTGTTATACTAACTACCCAAAATCCAAAAGAGAAGGTCTCAGCTTAAGAAAACAAGCCACTAGCTAACCTAGTTCAGCAGCTTTTTGATGAGTTCTGCACAAAGCTTCTGTGATAGCAGATAGGGATTTGTGGCGCAAAAGTGGTGCAAAACTACTCCAAATCAAACCAACTTTTGTATATTAACTATAACACTTCTAAACAACTTAAAAATGCAGAAAATGGGGTCTGAATAAGCTCAGCTTATGCTGAGCTTATTAAAGGCAATGTGGGACTATTTAGGGTACTAGTGGAATAGAAAGCTTACATCACCTCAAATTTCATCTAATCTCCTCAAACACAGCTTATTTACCATACATTGATCTCAATAGAACCCAAATCGGATGCAATGGAACAGTGATTAATCTTATACTACTTAAACTACTCTAAAACCAAACAATCCTTTCAATATCAGAATTTGCAATCCAACTCTATACTAAACTGATATACTCTATTCTATGACTGTCTAGACCAATATTAAGCTAAAAAAAAATTGAAATGCACAGGAAAAATAAGCAGAAACAATAAACTAGAGTAATTAAGCACTTATTAAGCTAAAAAGGAAAATTGATACTCACAAGCTGTCCTGCTAAATCTGGTTTATCAAATGTAACCCAGGCTTACCAATAAGCCATAAAACAACCCCTGATCAACTTATAACACCTAGCTTATCTCCACAGCTTATATTGCCTCCACAGTTGACTTTTCTGACTATTTTGTTGACTTATCTTTGACTTTTTGAATTTTTTGTGGTAAAGACAGAACAGATCTTAGAATAAGCTTACACTAAGCTAGCAAGCTTATATAAGCTTATAAAACCAGAAAACAGCTTAATAATAAGCTGAAAATATTTTTTTTTTCTTTTTTTCTTTAGAATGATGATCAGAAAGTTAAATCAATAAAAACTAAATAAGCAGAATCATAAACTTGAAACAACAATTAAAACATTAAAATGAAAATTTTCATTAATACGAATTAAAAATTACAAAGAAATTCTCTGGAACAAACTTAGAAATTTAAACAGACTAAATTAATAAAGCAGAAAATTACAATGGAATTTATAAGACTATAATTCTAAAAACAATTTGACAGCATAACGATAACTAAAAATTACACACGAAATGAGGAGTTATCCTCTCCTATTTATAGACTACGAATGAACCTTCTAGGCCATGCCACCTTGGCAATTCGTGTGCGTTTGAGCTCATTTCCACCCTTAGATCACTTGCTTGCTCTTTACGCTTGATCTTGGCCGTAGGATTAGAATGGATGAGGTGGCTCCTCCAATAAGCAAGCCCCACGTGTCCCTGCAGCTGTCAGGAGCTTCCAGAAGCTTTTAATCATTGGGTAATAATTTTAGTACGAGGTAATTTTGGAGGTACAGTAACTAGGGTTCTTGGTAATATTTTGGGGATGAAAAGGTTTGGGCGCGTTTGTGTGAGGGTGTGTGTTTATTTAGATTTTGACCGGGTTTTGTTTATGGGTGTGGATCGGGTCAAGGTAAGAAGGAAGTGGGCTGGGCTAGTAACTATGGTGGGTTGGGTTACTTAAATGGTGTGGGTTGATTATTGATAAGTGGGTTTGTTTTAATATGGATCCGGATTATATAGGAATTAAGGTTTATGGGTTTTAATTATAGGGACTAAATGTGTAAATTGCTGAAATTCTAGGGACTGATTTTGCCAATTCATCAAAGTTGATCTAAGGGTGATTCTTGACTTTTTGACCAAGTATGTCTTTCCCGGATTCGGCTCTGAGTCTTTTCCGTATCTCGTGCTCGTTTTCCCGGTTTTCTTGTGTCTTTTGTCGATTTTCTCGATATCCGTACCTGCACATAAACAAACGCAAAAACACAATATCTTTTGGCATTTTGGTTGGGTTTTTGGTTATTTTGGTCCGGTTTTGGTCAAGAAAAAGTATGTGTTTAAGCACATACCAAGCGCCCTGACGAAAACACCAAAAGAGATATTAGCAACTGAGCACCAACTGAAGTTACCACAACCTCCTCCCACGAAGGGGAAAATTGTAAGGATTTTGCGGACCGGTATTGCGACTATCACGGTGAGAAAGGACATTATACCGATGATTGTTTTCAACTCAAAGAGAAAATGAAAGCCGCACTAAATACAGGGAAGTTAGACCATTTGTTGAAAGGTCTCAGAGGAAAGGGAAGAGCCACATAAGGGGACAATCACCAGGGGAACAAAGGAAAAATTATTAACATGATTCAAAGCTCAACAACCTATCAAAGAGAAGGAAAGGCGGACTCAGAAGAATGGATGAATCTTCCGATAAGTTTCCCGCCCATCTTTACGAATGAGATGTCGGATGAGCCGCTTGTGATCGAAGCCGAGGTGGAAGGGATGACAATACAAGGAGTCTACGTGGATCCTGGCGCTTCTACGGAGATAATGTACGAACACCAATTTGAACGGTTGAGCCCTTCTACTAAGGCCCGGTTGAAAGAATCCAGCACTACTTTGGTAGGGTTCACAGGGAAGCCCATTAAGCCGCAGGGATCGATAGATTTAGAAATCTGCTTCGGAAGTCAAGGCCAATCCCGGAAAGTCTGGATGGAATTCGCTGTGATTGATTCGCCCTCCTCCTACAACATCATATTAGGATGCATCGGTCTAAGGAAATTATGAGCCATCCCCTCAACCATTCACTCAATGGTCAAGTTCCCTACTCCTGGCGGAATAGCAACATTGACCGCACGACCAATGATTCAAGAGCACCACGGGTCAAGGGAGGAACGGATGAAGAAAAAGGGGGTAAAGGGAGAAGCTTGGAACTCTGAAGTGACAAAGGGGAATGCCGGAAGGAATGTACGTCATCCGGAGGACTCACCGCAGGAACATGGGAAGAAATCCGCGGTCGGAGAGGTTATCCGATGTTACAACAGAAGGAATCCTCACGAGTTAACTAAGGTAGGAATAACGGCTCAGGTAACTGTTAACACAAAATAACCATTTCGTTATTGCTATTTCATTCTTGCCAATGTTTGTTTTCATCGTAAACTAACGGAAGGAACGAAAATACATTCGTAACTTAAGGCAGGTAATCTCACATGCCAATGGAACAAAACTAATGGGAGAGCAAGCCGAGAAAAGCATGAATCCGCCGAAGGAAAGGAAACTTGCCGAGCGGAACAACACGAATCACGCAAGGATGGAAAAGAAAGCACTGATGATATGACGGACAATTGACCGTTGAATTTTTTTTTATGAATATTCGGTTTATGTATCTTATGTAACACCCGAAAGGGCTTGGTATTAACTATTTAAATGACAAGTGCAGCTATCCCACCATTGAAGGGAGGCAATTTTCTTACAATACGTTATGGCAACACTTGTGACATTCTGAACATAAGTTGAAAGTGACCCCTCCGAGAGGTTCGCGCCCTCCGGATATTTTCGTGGTCAATGTTCAAAGATGGTATGCCCAAAAAAGGGGCCTACCATATAGTTTCTGAACATAAGTTGAAAGTGACCCCTCCGCGAGGCTGGCCCCCTCCGGAGAGTTTTGTGGTCAATGTTCAAAGATGGGATACCCAAAAAGGGGTTACCATAACGGTACCCAGAAAGGGGTGACCGAGTAATCATTTATCTTACTTTGAACATAAGCCGAATGTGACCCCTCCGAGAGGTTCGCGCCCTCCGGATATTTTCGTGGTCAGTGTTCAAAGAATGGCGTGTGTCGCCCAAAAACGTATAAGCTTGTACCTCCGGAACTATGCAAATAGTGAAGGTAATAAAAAACAAGTATTATACGTTCGTAACAAAAATCTAGCTCCAACGTAAGCTTGTACCTCCGGAGCTATGCAAATAGTGAAGGTAATAAAAAACAAGTGGTACGTTCATAACCCGAATGTAGGCCGAACGTCAGCTTGTACCTCCGGAACTACGCAAGCAGTAACAGTAATAACAAACAAGTGTTCGGCACACGCTCGGGGTCGAAAGCGCAGGTGTAACGAAGGGATAATAAATGGTCCGCAGAAGCTAAAGTGGAACAAGCAACCTAAAATTATCATATTTGAGAAACTAAAGTGGAACAAGCAATCTGAAATTATCATATTTGGGAAGCCAAAGTGGAACAAGCAATCTGAAATTATCATATTTGGGAAGCTAAAGTGGAACAAGCAATCTGAAATTATCATATTTGGGAAGCTAAGTTGTTACATCTTTTGCCCCGCACGCGTGAATATAAAAAAAAAAGAGAAAAGAGGAGGGGGAAAGACCAGATAATCATCAATAATGGCAAGTTTATAAAATCCGATAGTCCAATCTGAGTACTCAAAAGAGCACACCATCGCACGAACCAAAGTAGAATTTCCGTGAGGCCAAAGCAACACTAAACATCCCGGTTCACCGACGGGTAAATTACTTCAGAAGTAAATTAAAGTGATGCGTAAAATAAGAAACACGGCAAGCCGAATTGTGTAAAGCAATCACATAGCAAGATATACGAATAAACAAATATCATGCAAATTGTACGCTAAATTATTACAGTCATCCGAATCGAATAAATTATTTCTAGCCCGAGGGCCTTACATCCACAAATGTTTTTCAAAGTAACAGTTTAAAATAAGCTTCACAAGAATTCCGGGGTGATCAGGAGGCCGACTCGTTCGCTCCAGCAGAAGAGCCCTGGACGTTAGCAACTTCGGTCTCAGCAACACCGGAAGTGGATCCAACGGCAGCACCGGCATGTTGGTCTTCAGCGGAAGTAAATGGAAGCGGGTCAGGGAAGATCTTCAAGATTTCATCGGGAGACTTAAGGTAGGAGCTGCTAATCCTCCTGATGTAGGGATACTCGGCGGTAAATAACCCATCGTACAACGGGTCAAACTTCTTGCCAGCTTCCACATCCAGGTTCTCCGTCTCGGCCACAATTTTAGCCACCTCCTCCGGCTTACGACCTATAACCACTCCTTCCATGAAACCGGACTGCGAAGATAAACTGAAAGGGCCCCCCAAATGCTCCTTATATTCATGACTACCCAAGAGACGGCGAACCACTTCCGGAATGACTTCTTTCACAACCTTAAACCTATCTGCCTCCGTCCGGCCCAGTCGGGCGATAAGATCCTTCTTCACATTACGGAGGTCCAGATTGTCTTTTACCTCTTCACCCAGCTTGGTCTTGGCTTTTTCCAAATCAGCCTCCAGAGCACTGATCCGTTCCGCCGCGACCAACCTCTCGTCCTCAACCAACTTCTCCAACTCCTTAACCTGACCCATCAACTCTGATTCTTTCACCATACAAGCGGAATGCTCGGTCCTCAGCTGTTTGAGCTCTCCACCCCCTTTCTTTTCGAGGTTTCCGCACTGTTGATGGGTGCGGTACAGCTCGTGATGCTCATGAAGAAGATTTTCAAACCGGAGTAATAGGTCCGATTGAGCTACGGCACCCATACCCAATAACTTCCAGGCCCTTTGACCAGCTTCAGCATCACCCAGATTCTCTAGGAACGACTCCTCCTTCGGAGTCGGCAGATTCAGCATCAAGTCCCGACAGACTTCCCAACCATCCAAACGATCGTCCTTGCGAACTTTCCACGTCGGAACGTGCAAAGCAGCAGGGTCATCCTCGTCAATTACCTTCTCCTTCCCATGGCCAGAGCCAGTGCCGGAAGAACCCGCACCAGCGGCCTCGGACTAAGTGTAAGGGCAAAATGCAGGGAGTGATATTCCCGAAAGGCATACCCGCACCAGCGGCCTCGGACGTGAAGCCCACGCCAATACTTTCGGGGCCCGTCGGCTGTTTTCTTCCGGCCGAAGAGCCTTGGCCCTCCGGCTGTTTTCTTGCGGCCGAAGCATCTGGCCTCGCCGCATTAACATCTTCGTTCGGTCTGCTTCGCTTGACCGACTGGAACTCGCCACCGCCTTCCACGTTGCGTTGAAGGCGGAATCTAGTCCCATGTTGCTGGGACTGGGACGTTTGCCGAGCAACGTTCTGCTCCTGTTTCTTCCTCTTGGCCTCCAAGACCTTATCATCAGGAACCTCGACCCCTGTCAATTCGGCCGTCTTCTTCAGGATGTCGGCATTAGAAGTGGCGGGAATAGTCACATGCGCCTCGGGAGGCTGACCCTCCGGATACTTATCCCCTTGCATCACAGACGCGTCCTTTCGGACTTTTGGCTTCTTCAAATATTGAGACATTGTGATGGCTGCAAAAAATGAAAACGTTAAACAGATAAGAAAGCGCGCAAAATATATCGGTCAGGGAAATATAAAACAAAGGCTGCAAGGCTATACCCCTCCCCTCGGTATCCCTTATGGCGACCTGATAGACGGGATGTTCCCAATGAGATGTAAGCCCAACGGCATAAAGAAAGGCCCGAGGAACCTGGATGAGATCTATCACGCCCTGAGCCAATCGGTCGGCATCCGCAACATCGAACTCTCCTCTCGGATACGGATCCGATATATCCGAATTATGATGCCTCCAAGGCATGGCAAACGGAATGGCTCGCCTATCTATCAGAAAGAAATCACGTTTTCAGCCCTTCAAACAAGTCAAAATTTCCCGAAAGCACACCCTCTTCTCACGACCGACCCTTTTTTCAAAGGAAAACCAATGACCTTGCTTACTCAGTTTATAGAAGGCCCGGAATAGAGGAGTAGTAGGATTGATATGTAAGCTTCGGCAATACACTTCGAACAAGGTCGCACGATGCATTCCCAGCGGAACCAATTGAGAATTATGAACTTTATAGTATTTAATAACACTCAACAGGAAGGTAGAGAAAGGCACGCTCAGGCCACCCTCAATAAAATGTTCCAAGTACAAACCAATAGCATCGTCTGGTAGTTCGTCCATTGTCATACCTTTCGGGGGCAGCCGCGGATGCAGGTCTGTCGGTATACCATAGTCCATCATTATATTACGCACAGCCTCTTCGTCCAACCGAGAGGTGTACTTTCGAATGTCAAACTTGGGAAGAAATACCTCAACCCTTGAATATCCTCGTCCGGAGTCGAAACGAGAGAATCCGACATGGTTCAACCGAGGGAAATTGGGATACAGCCGAACAGAAAATAAATACAAGAGATGGGTAGTTCGGAACGTACCTTTACAAACGAAGGACTAATATGAAAGCCGCTTGAATCAACTCACGATTACTGTTCGGAAAACAATGCCGCAAGACGTCTTGAAGAAATGTGTAAAATTACGGTAATAACAAGTGACACAAATAAGGCTATTTATAGGTAAAAAGAAGCGCGTGAAATATCGCGCCCAATCAAGGGCTGACATGACAACACCTTCACCCACGCGCGGGACACATGCGCACGTGTCAGCCATTTATGATTACGATTCTTTTACAATAATAATAAAATATATCTAAAATGACTCCCGACCATTTTAAAATAACGCCAGGTACACTCAAGCCTAGCGGTCCGGATTGACCGGAAAATGTAAAATGTGAATCCATAAATTGTCTAAAAGTACCACGCCATTGGCACAACCGACCCTCCGGATAAAACAAGAAAGTACATCGACTCACCAGGCAAACATAACAGTTATTCTTCGGAAAAGAAAATGGTTGTTGACAACCCGAATCACCCGGAAATGATTAGAAGGGGACGTAAGTATCTGGGTAATGGTCCGCAAGTCAATATAAGTAGCAAGGCGTATGTTGTAAACCGCAAAGGATTCAGGAAATATTGCAATGATAATTTCTGTACATCAAAGTCATCATATCAGGGATAATGTTGGAATTTTCAAAGTATCACAATATCGGTAAAACCGATACTATGATACTGGGGGGGACATGTTGACATATGTGTTTGGACAGAGTGATGTTGGCCGAAAGGCATAAAAATATTACTTAAAGTATTACAGGTACATACATCCGAGTGACGTACGCTGGAAGAAACAAAGACATTCTTTAAAGTATTACATCATCAATCTTCAATCGATAATGCAATACTGGGGGGGACATGTTGGCGTATGTGTCCGGACGGCCTGTCTTGACCGGCCATCCGGACGACATAGAGCCATCCGGATATACCGAAAGGCATATAGGTCGTTCGGATAAAACAACTGTCAACAACAGGACAAGTGGCAATATCCTTTGACAGATGGCAGCTGCAGACATCGCCTCCGCCGCCCCGGGATTTACGGGATTATGTCTGGGACATGTTTCCTGAAAACCCGGCGCCGCCATTTCAGGTACCAAGGCTGGGCACTATAAATACCCAGCTCATTTACTACTCTCAACTAACCAATTCATTAGCATTTACTTCATACTACTATTCATAGCCCCTTGGAATATCAAATACTTACTCTCATGCCGGAGGTGGGTCCTAGGATAACACCCGGGGCGAGCCTAACGCGTGTTTTGTGTGCAGATACCCGAAGGACCCTTAGAAGCCGTAGGGATCGACACACAAACCTCTCGGAAGAACATTTAGTTAGTTCGACCGAAAGGCCTCTTTATTTGTCTGAAGTGATTGCAATAAATTACTTCAACAATAACCATTTCGGTTGAACATCAATGTTTAAATATTTGTTTGAGTGTTGTAGTTACTTGATACTTGTCCAACGATATATGTTTGAAATCTCATATTAAGAAAAATTCATGTTAGATGATATTCTTAACAAAACTGAAATGTAATATAAATGAAAGTAAGGTGATATATGAAATTAATCTTATAATATTTATTGGGTTGACTCGATATTCTGATAAGATAAATAACTCAACCCTAACCCGACCCTACAACAATGTCGGGTTATCGGGTTCGGGTCAATCTAACCAGATAAGTTTTTTCAACCCGATTAAACCCAACCCTATAAGCCTTATCAGATTCGAGTTCGGGTTCGGATCGAGTCAACCCGACCCCATTGACACCCCTATAGACAAGCTAGGGTGCATTTTAGACGTCTTGGTGAACATCTTTAGAAAAGTTCAAAGTTCTTCATGCTCAAACAAAAAAGAAAGACCATTTAGGGTATTTTTCGTAACAAGCGTTTAGGTGCGTTTTGAAGTAACTTGCAACTAGCGATTAGTGTTTTGCACAAAATGTTTGTTTGGAATCAATCAACTAGAATTCCTACTTTTTTTAAACGCTCCAAATCAGAATACTATTTTTAGTAGCATTTATGCGCAACTAGCGTTTTCACTTACTAATTATAACTATGCAGTTGTGTTACCAAACGCTTTATCAAAACAAACATCTACTGCTTCTGCTATTGTTTACTATTAATGTTTTTTGCTATTCCTTACTGCTACTGCTTTTTGCTACCGCTATTTTCGTCAAACATACCCTTAAAGAAAGAAGAGTTGAAAATTAGAGACTTAGATTTGTAAATGAGACTAAATAGCACACGAGCTATTGGAGATTGACTTGCAAATCATTCAAAATTATTTCAATTTAAATGACACATTTAGTTTTTTATAGGCATATAATTACTTAATTATCATAACCATCTTTACGACATATTAAGCATGGATGAATCCCTTAAACTTAATGTTTTTAATTTTTGAGTAATGTTATATGGGTTTTGCTAAACACTGCCCACTGGGCAATGCTTAAGGCGTATTAAACAATATGTTCTTTCCATATTTAAAGTAATTATGCATTTAATGCATAATAAATGAACATAAAAAATGACTTAAATATATGTCATTTTTTATTTAACAAAGTCTAAGTTTTCTTTTATATTTATATTAAACATTGTCCAGTGGGCATTGTTTAGCAAAACCCATGTTATATACGTATTATGCCCTTTGAAATTGAAAGCAATTTTAACACACAACACACGATTTGACTTTACATAAATAAAAGGGTTTGACTTTACATAAATAAAAGAATCAAGAATATCTTTACTACTCCCTCCATATTAATTGTCTTGTTTTGACTTTTGCAGTATTTATTTGTCAACTTTGACTTTAAATATTTTTGTTTGTGTTACATAATACTTGATGAAAATTATACCAAAGAAAAATACATTTAAAACCAATCCATTCATATATTTTGCATCAAATATTATATAACATAAAAAGATATAGTTAATGTCAAAGTTGAAAAAGAAATACTTCAAAAAGTCAAACAGTACAGTTAATATGGGATAGAAGGAGTATTGTTTTACTTTGCTCTAACACACATTTTCAAAACACAAGTTAACACACGGTTGACTTTTAGTTCTAACACACATTTTCGGATACACACGAAACATTTCAAAGAGTTTTTAATAGTTTCCAAAAATTAATCCTAATTCTACATATAATGCATGCATATTTTTTCATTAAAACTTAAAGAGTAATGTTTAATCCTCAAAATACCATTTGAAACTTAAATTCCCACATAAAAAATTCAAACTATGTTTCCTTAATTAAAATAGTTGCGTTAAAATTCCCACCCAAAAATTCAAAACGATGCATGACAACTTTTGACAATTTTTTTTTTTTTTTTTTTTTAATGTAGTTTTATTTTTCAAATAGATTTTTTATGTAATTCCAACACTAATAATTTCTAAAAATTCATCCACAAACTCTGTTCACCATATTGTAATTTCTTTTTTATTATTTTGTTTAGTGTTTCAAAAATCGGCCTAGGCGGCCGATTAATCGCTAGGCGAGGATTAACCGCCCCGATTTTCACTAATCGGCCTTATTAATCGATTTGGTAAAAAATGGGTCAAAATACCGATTAATCAGATAAAAATCAGCCAAATGGAGCATAAATCGGCCAACTCAGTTGCTGATAGAAATCGGCCAAATCAGAAAAAAAATCGGATGGATCGGCTAAATCGAGCATGTAGTTTCAAATTTTTAAATATAAAAATCCAATCCAATTAATCTCTGATTAATCCTCGCCTAACCGATTAATCGCTAGGCGGTACCCGGCCGCCCAGCTACCGCCTAGCGATTTTGCAACCTTGATTATGTTAGTTCATAGTTGATGAAAATGAATAACCACACAACTATAAAGTTTGCCGCTAGAAAATCTCGTTGCTATGCACATGTATTCGTCTAGTATAAAGCAATATGCATACGAAACAAGTCTAGTTGACTTTGATATTGTTGGTAAAAAGATTCAACACTTGTCAGCACTGTTCTTTTAAGAATAGTTTATCCTATTACCTAGTATAACAACATTTAATGCAATCTCACCCATCCATTATGTTGGTCCATGAAATTCGAGTAAAACAAGAACAGTTCATTGATAGTGAAAAGAATTGTTACAAGATTACTCAAAACCTATTAGATTACATGATAACATCTTCAACTTCTTCAAGGGGATAATTCCGGTAAATCATCCCCTTTGGTGACAAATAAACTCTCACTGATCCAAGCTATGCTTGTGATTCAGTGAGAGGATGTTCCTATCAACTAATACATTCTGTGTATTATTTTGTTTGTTTAGGAATCCATACTATCTCTATTACAAAGCAAACTATATATACATGTAAACTAGACTAAGACATTTAGGGTAGGTATGAGTAGACATCCACTTGTTGTGAGTTGTCATCCACTTGGTGTGAGTTGTCATCCACCAAGTGGTCCCTCTTCTTCTTCCTCTTTTGTCTTTGTCTGACTTCTATTTTTTCTTGTAGAAGTTCGCGCCCATATTTATCAGTCTGCTTGTAGAGATAGTATCTTCAGGGTCACTGAGACATTTGTCAATTCTCAGTGATACTGGTGTTGTTTGTAGCTCGTATACTTTACTCACTGACACCGTATCAGTAAGTAAAGTGTTTCTTCAACAGCGAACCTTTTACAACACTCACTGATTTCTTTATCAGTGAGTAACCCACTATTTTATCAGTGAGTTGGGCTATTTTATGTTCAAATCTTGTCAGGGTACTTGGGTCAAATTCTTGACCCAACAGAAAAAATAGAAGTCTGACAAAGACAAAAGAGGAAGAAGAAGAGGGATCGGCTAAATCGAGCATATAGTTTCAAATTTTTAAATATAAAAATCCAATCCAATTAATCCCTGATTAATCCTCGCTTAACCGATTAATCGCTAGGCGGTACCCGGCCGCCCAGCTACCGCCTAGCGATTTTGCAACCTTGATTATGTTAGTTCATAGTTGATGAAAATGAATAACCACACAACTATAAAGTTTGCCGCTAGAAAATCCTGTTGCTATGCACATGTATTCGTCTAGTATATAGCAATATGCATACGAAACAAGTCTAGTTAACTTTGATATTGTTGGTAAAAAGATGCAACACTTGTCAGTACTGTTCTTTTAAGAAGAGTTTATCCTATTACCTAGTATAACAACATTTAATGCAATCTCACCCATCCATTATATGCTCAACACGTGCAAAGTAGATCCGTTTGAAAACTTTAATTCTATACTATAAAAGAAAATGTTTGTAAAGGAGTAAATGCATCTCTTGCAATTAATGTGATACACATTCAAAACCATTTAGTCCTCGAATTGAGCTTGGACCGTTGTACAATTTAGCGAGTAAGTAAAGTTCATACTTAAACCATAACTACGGTTGTGTGTTTAATTTAGAGAGGATATCGCCAAATTGTCATTCAACTAAGATTGGTATTCCGCAACCAATCTATGTCAAATTCTTTGATTAATTTCTAATAAGAATTTTAAACGTTAAAAAAACTTTCTTGTGTTCTTTGTGTTTAAAGTGTTTTACATATTTTTGCATTAAACTGTTTAAACCCCACATCATATTACAAGGAGAGTGATTTAACTTAGTGCTTAGGTTATAATCACTTTTTGGGAACAACAAGTGGTATCAGAGCAGCTTAATTTATAAAACTTTAAAGAGGAATTACATGTGTTATTGCTATATGTATAATCTCGTTTATTTATTTTCATCTCACAGTAACCCGTTCCTTCAGTTCGATATTTATATGTTAATAATAATTTTAACCGTATTTAATTTTTAAACTCATTTACACGCTAGTTAACTTAAAGAAGAAAACATGAGTTGTAATTGAACGCAAATAGTAAAAGAAATACTTTGTTCTAGATATCCTTACTTAATCTTATAAATAGGAAAAACATGAGTCATTCGCATATGTAAAATTTTGTATATTTATCTACATATCACAGACTCGCAGTACTAGTTTAATCTATGTTATTGATAACTATTTATAAAAAAATATATAAAGTTATTGAAAAACATAGAAACTGATAAGTTTACACTTAAGCTCATACAATTTATTTAAAATTTAACAACCATGGTTTTATTGATTAAATCATCCTTTTTTTTTATTAATTTTTTTACAAAATCGGCATATGTGTTTTTAATACATATCATTATGTTCATATAAAATTTAGCAACTAAAGTTTTCTTATTACCCTTTCTTCTTTTAAGGCTTTTTTAACAAAATGGATAAATATTTTTTAAAGGTTTTTGCTAAAAATCGAATTTGAGTCTTTGTTGACTAAAATCAATTTAATTTTGAGATTGATTTGCCAATAAAAATGCTTTATTTAGAGATAAAGCACCCAATTTTATTTGAAAAGTCATGCATTTGACAGTTTTTGAAAATTATAGATAGATTATGAAAAACTAGACGAGTACCTATGCATAGCAACGAAATTTTATAGCGTCAAATAGTTGTAGTGATAAAAAAAAGTTTATGGGTTATAAACGAAAAATAATAAAAGTTTAAGGATTTGGGGATTAAACATAATGTTTTAAAACCCGGTTCGACCCGACCGGTTCGGGTAAAAAAAAACGAATCAAATTAAACCGTTTTTTATATTTTCGAAACCCGGTTAGACCCGGCAGGTTTGAAGTAACCCAGATCAACACGGTTTCTGATATAAATTAAACCAGATGACCCGGTGGTCGAACCGATAACCCGGTGACTCGATCGAGTCGATTAGATACCAGTTTTTCAAAACATTGATTAAACACTATTGAAAATAAGATGAGTTATAAATTAACAATTTATGTTTTCCATAAATAATCTATACTATCTAAAGATCCAATGGCTTAATTTAATGTGGAAGAGTGATTGTGCATAAAGGGTTGTAAGGTACAAGGTAGTTTAAGCTACATGTAGAGTATATGAATTATTATGTATAACTCAATTGAATGTAATGAAATGGAGGTGAATATGAAGTGTTCTTGGATTAAATGTTGGTTAGATGAAGTGCAAGGGTTGCAAGAATAATTTATGATTTAACCTAATCCATGCCTATATAAACCGGCCAAAATCACATGCACAAACACAAAAGTTCGAATCTTCATTCTTGATTTTCAAAAGTACAAATCTTCATTCCTATTATTTTTTTTTCGTGTGCAGGTTATAATTTGTGCTGCCATTATTTTTATGCAGAAGGAAAGAATGAGTTTTTTAGGGTGGCTTGGTACCTCACAACGATATAACATGTGTTTTATGTGCTAAATGCTTACAATTGTTTTTAGGCCTTCCCTGGTATGTAGCATGTTTAAAGATGTTGATATGTAAATATTTCAACTGGTTAGTATGTAGCATTTTGAGGCCTTCCACTTGCAGGTATATTTTCCTGCAATATTTGTGAATGTGGTAATCTGGCTTGATGTATTGGTTTGTTAGCTCCTAATTTGGTTATGATATTGCTTAATGTATTATTTTTTAAATAATTACTTAAGAATCCATCGCATCATAGACATAATTAATATTACCAAGCTCTGCTTCAGGTCTCCCTGATATGTGTCTAAATACACATATATTTACCTTGTTCAAACCCACATAAACAGTCAAAAATGCTTTGAAAAGTCAAATAATAAAGAAAATATCATAAAAAGTGTTTTTATATGACTCAGGAACAAAAAAATTGAAAACAAGTGAAAAACGAACAAAGTTTGCATAATTGTCATTTTCAGTCCCTGAAGTTTCACAAATTGACAGAACTAGTCCCTGGTTATTCAAAACATGTTAAATATCATCAAAGGTCCTTGGGGATTCATAAGTTTTCAAGATTAGTCCTTTAAGGTTCAAGTTTGCAAAATTACAACTTTGGTCCCCCAAGTTTGAAAAATGTCAATATTAGTCCCCGGGTGTTTTAAAGTGGAAAATTATGTTTTATGCCCTTGTACTATTCACATTTGGCAAGAAATACCCTTGTGATAACTTTGGAAATATTACACTATCAACCCCTTAAAAATCCAAAATTACAAAAATGGTCCTTGTTTAACTAACCAAAATCCGAATCCAACACTATACCCTTTTAATAAACCCAACCCAATAATAATATTACCCAAACCCTTTTTATCCTAACCCAATCCCACAACCCATCACCAAGCCCAATCCCTTTTAAATATAACCCGGCCCACACCCTTTACTAAATATCCCAGGGTCAAACTTATGTTTGACCCGTCTTCCCCAAACCACTTGCCGCCTAAACTAAAACCATACCACCCCACCTCACCTCTGCAATACCACCCCTGACACACCCACCATCACTTTCCCCCTCCTCTATTGATAAAACTTCACACGTTAACCCTCCATGTGATCAGAAGAATCCAAAAATCCCACTTGATGACTTTCCCGCCAAAAATACCAATGAACGATTGAGATTACTTTAAAGCAATTAAATGGTGGGGATGTGCTCGGAATTCATCAAGGAAGCTAGTGGGGTGACTATAAAAGAAAGAGAAGGCCACAAGAATAAATTGTCAGTAGATTAGGACCAAAATTAGTGTAGAAAATAGCTTAATGTTATTTCAGTTTTATTTAAAGTAATTTCAGTTGTAATTTCAAGTTTGTTTCAAGTCTTATGTATTAAGTTTCTGCTGTATTGTATAAATTTTCCAAGTTAATGAAAATTATATTTTCAAGTTATCTGTTTAAGTTCGAATTGAGTTGTGTGTTAATCAAGTAGCTTATTCTCTGATTATATAAGCTCATTTAAGCTTCTCATAGCCTTTTGTGAGTTTATTTTTAGTTTACTAGTTCTGTTTCAAGAAATCAAGAGAAAGTCAACAATAGTCAACTGTGTGGTCAAAATAAGCAATTGGAAGGGATAAGCAGTTGTGATTAAGTTGATTGGGGTCTAAACTTGGTAAGTGACATTCCAAGTTCAGTTCTGATCTAGTTCTCCTCTGTTTCTTATACCATTCAGTTGTAAGCTTTTCCATATTTTGCATCATTTTCTTGTTCACTGTACCATAGCTTATCATCAGCTTATCTATATAATTCTCAGCTTATCAATAGTTTATATATAGATTTCATCAGTTTAATAGTAATTATATAGCTTGTTTCATCATTTCACTTAAAAAAACTCAAAAAGTCCAAAAACAGCCATATAGGCATAAGCTTATCATATTGCTTATTTCCCTATTAAAGTTGCTCATTAGGGTTTACATAAGTTAGTTCATAAGTTAAATCAAGTCTTTTAGTTTCAGATTTGTGTTTTCCTTTGTAAAATCAAAACAGACACACCATTAAGGGGTGTTTGGTTTTGACTGTTTCATAGGCCAAAAGCAGTGGTACTGTAGATGTACCATTATCCCAACTTTGCTCCATCCTAAATAAGCCCAAATAAGCTGTTTCTCAGACTTAGCTAGTTCATTTCACAGATTTTGTGGTTTTAAGCTTGCTGTGGAAAAATTAGGCTGTCAAAAGCTTAATTAAGCCATCAGCAGCCAAAAGCTTATTTGGCACCTTTTCTTAGCTTTCCTGAGTTCATTTAAGTCCATTTAGATAGATCAAATAGAGTTGGATTGGGTCCATTTGGTTTGTGCAATTCTGCACTGATTCAGTCAACACAGCAGACTCAGTGTTTTCATGTTGCTGATCTTGGCTCCAATTGGACATCAATTGGATTAATTGTGATAGGGCTTTTAGGATTTTTAGATAGCCAATAGTATAGGCTAAGTTTTGCCCCCATTAGTTCACATCTCAGAGCTTATTTGGACTGCTTAAATTAGTCTGCAAGTCTGCTTCATTTTTGCATTTTCTGCATAGTTTCACAGCTGACCATAGTGCTTATTCAGCTTAATCCCTTGTGCTTATTTGTATTATTCAGTTGTTTTAAGCTTATAATTGTGAATTAACCTTGTCCTGATCATTTGGTCAATTTTTGTGCTTATTAGCTTATTTTGGGCTTATTAGTTAACTGCTTATCTGCCCAAATAAGCTTATTTGACTTATTCAACTTTTCATTTTAATTTTCCTATCTTTTAATTTATATTTTAGAATTATCTGTAAAATTTCATAATTTTCTGAACAGTTTTGATATTTTTAATCTTTTTAATTAGTTTATAATAGTAATAAAATCATAATAAATAGAATAATAATCAGAAAAATATAATTCCAATTTTCATAATTTTCTTTTGTCATTTTTAATCTAGGAAAAATATAAAAATATTTTTAGACCTTAAGAAAACCAAAAATAGAAATATAGTGATAGCTTCTATTTAATAGAATTTATCTTTTTAAATTTTAATTAAGTAAATTTCATTTTTATAATTTTCTTAGCTTTTTCTCATCTTATAATATTTTTAGAAAAAGTTTTAGAATTTTCTTTGTTCATTTAGTATTTTTTATAAATTTAAATAGTTTAATAAGTAATTAAATAATAATTAATTAATAATAATTAAATAAAAAGTAAAAAAAATATAATTTAAGTTTTTAAATAAGTTTTAAGTTATTTTACAATTTTAGGTTTTAAATTTTATAAATTTCAGTTTTTGTCCCGTTTTAGATTTTCTGTTACGCATTGTAAGTTTATTTTTTCGCGTTTAAATTTTCTGTGTATACCTGTTTTCGTTTGTTATTTAGAATTATTAAATAAAGCAAAATCAAAAATATCTGATTCATCAATCACTCTTTTCCAAAGCTTTTCACAGTTTTCCATTCACACCTCGTTGGGAAACGATCCGGGTGATCACTTGCCTGGTTTCACACTACACACGAGCATCCGGTTCTGAGACTGCATATATTTATATATAAGTGTGTTTCAGGACGGATCAAATTTTAGCGCCGCTGCCGGGGAGGTGTGCTGCGTTGAACGAATTTGAAGTATCAGTGATTGTTGAATATACACCCATTGTATATTTACCATCTTTGTTCATATTTCCTTATTTTCATATAAAAACCAAAATAATCGTGAAGTTAATTCGTTTGACGGATCGATTACCAAAAACATTTTAATTCAGTTTTCAACGAACAAAAAAAAAAAAAAAAAAAAAAAAAAAAATTCATCTTTACCCTCTCACCCTTTTTGATTCTTTATCCCTTTACCTTCTATCCATTTGATTCTAAACTTCTTATACCTTTCTTCTATGGCGTCTCTCGGGTACAAATGTTTTGATTGTAAAAGCCCGTTGATTGACAGCCATCGTTGTTCTAAGTGTGCGTGTGAGCGGTGTGGAAAGCATGCACCGAAGGATCGTGGATCTTGTTATTGGTGTGAATTATCCACTAAAGAGTCTCTCAAGGATTCTCAAAGTCCTTCCTACTACCCTCCACAGCCCGAGATACGTGCTATTAATGACAAACCGTCAAGAATCGATCCTAACCTTTCAGGATTTACGGTTAACAGTTTGTCAAGCAAACGTACAGAACTTAGAACAGTGACTGAAAAGAACGACTTGCCTAATCTTCACGTTTATCAAAAACAAGAACCAGAGTCCATAACGGAAGTGGTGGAAATTCCTAGCTCTCAGAGCACCCCACTTGTCCCACCTCCGGATTTTATTCCTTGTGTCGGTTGTGGTGAGTCACTTTTCGGTTTGCCATGTCGTTGGTGTACATGTGAACAATGTGGTAATGATATTCGAGACGGAAGTTGTTTGTTTTGTGGTTCGAGGAATTCATTTTCTTATGATCCTGATCCGAACTCATTCAACGACTCTTCAAATTTCTCCAACTACCCATCACATTCATACGAGCAAGTATCATATTGTCCAAATCTCAATGATGCATCGTATCAAAATACACCGAACTTTTCTTGTGAGTACTGTGGAGGTCCACATTTTAGCTCTGATTGTCAAACAGGGAATCCATTTCCTTGTAACAATTACGACGATCCATATCACAACCAACCTCCACAGTGGCAAATAACTCAAACTCCTCAGCAAACCCAGCAAGACACTTATCTAGAGCTTCTAGAGTTAGTGAAAAGAGCTGAGGAGTTTAATAAGAAAGCATTTCAGAATGCTCCCAGTTTTTCTTGTGTATATTGTGGGGGTCCTCATGATGATTATCAATGTCAACCTTCCGGTTTTGACAACTCCCCACTCCCACAATGTCCCGTCATTAAAAATTCACATGAGAAATCCATGGTAGAATTGTTAACTGAAGAGCAGGTTGCTAAATTAGATTCCCAGATTGCCAGTGAAAATTCTATTAGGGAATTAATTAAAATACAAAAAGCAGCCAGATCTAGCTCTCGATTCCGTTTCATTCCTGATGACAGTGATGATGAAGATATCTTTGATGATGATTCATCAATTTCATCAGTTGAAACTCAGTCTGCTGTTATCACACCCGAAGTTCCCACTAATTCTCTTATTATGGGGGATGAGCTTCTTGACACAATTCCTGCAAAGGAATCAGACGTATTCATAAAGTCTAGTGTTGAAAACCTTGTCCCAATCCCAAGTGAGTCACAGGGAATTCTTGATCATGTGTGTGATATCCCTTCCCCTCTTGAGTGTTCAAAAGATCATTTTGAGACTTTCTCCGATTCTAACGATGAATATACATCTTATGGAGAAGTTGAGTATGTTGAGGCATCACTGCCCCATTCTAATGTTGACCCTCTTCTTGAGGAGTTTACTGATGAACTTACTCACATTGATCCACTTCCATTAGGAAGTGATGATGATCTCTTTGATTTCGAATCCAATCTGGAAGAAATCAAAAGTCTCTTATATCAAGATCCATCACTCAATTCTTATCCCAACCCCGAGCTTAGTTATTCACATACTGATGAAAATTCTTTATCTTGTGGAGACATCAGTCATGTGGAAGAACTACCTTCTGAGCTCGTCAGTCCAAAAGAGAATATTGATCATCTTGTTCCCGAAGCATTCAAAACATCTTTCACCAATCCTCTGTTTGAATTCGAATCTGAATTCACTTTAATTTCTGATAATCCACTCTTTGATATTCAGAAAGAGGTAGGTGATGATTCCATAATAGAGCAAGGGTTCACAGATTTACATCACGTGAATGATTCTCTTTACGAGGAGTTCTCCTTTGAACTCACTCATATCATATCTCCATCAGAGTATGATAACTTCCACTTTGATTTAGACATAAAAAATCTTTGTGTTTCGGAGGGAGATGTTCTCAAAACTGAGAATTTGATTAATATCAAAATTCCATCCCTCCCACCCAGAATATGTCTTGATCAAATGAGCTTAAATGATGAGATTCATGATCCAGAAATCATGAATTCTCCTTCTGATGATGATGAGTTAGTCATGATTTTTATCATGACTTTCTTTCTTTTCTTCACCTACACGGTGACTTCTCCTGTTCTTCACTCCTTCGGGAATGAAGACACTATCTTTGATCCAGGCATTTTCATTTATCATTTGTGAGCCGGATCTGTGTATATCTCATCGGAGTGGAACTTTCAAGAAATTCAAATGTTCATCCAAACACATTGAATGAAAGTCCGATGGAGATGGTTTCTTCCACTTGCTTCCCCATGAACCAATGAATGCGGGGTCGAGTCAAGCTAGTGACTCGGTGAACAAAAACCTTAGCCGACAACATGGGTTTTCACCCATGTCTCTGACTTCTTTCTCTTTTCTAACACCCTAGTGTGGGGGTGTTGCCCCCACTGTTGTATATATGTTCAAAATTTTATATATGTTCAAAATAATAATAAATAAATTTTGTTGTGTTCCCACGCTTGGCCATTAGTATTCCCTTGCAATGTTCTAAGTGTCGGCATAATAGCCGGTACTTTGAATATTAAGGGCAATATTCAATTCTAAATGTGGGGGGAATTCTTGCGAATTTGATCACATTTGTGCCCTATTCCTAGTTTTTCCGTTTTGGCCAAAAATTTTAAATTTTTTTCATTTGGTGGTAGTGCTTTGCACTAAAACAACAAATGGTTATCAGTCCACCATGTCTAACCCACATAAGGACTGGCTAATCCTGAGCAAACGGCTGCAGGTAAAGATATATCAAATCCGTTTATGGCTTGCAATTTGCCCAAAATTGTATGGTATTCAACTCACCATATCTTTATAAGTGAAGAGTTGGCTAGCCCGCAAGGTTATGGCTTGTGGTTAAGGCAGTGAAAATCCATGATTGGTAATCAGCTCACCAAAGATAATAGTTATAATTTATCTAAGAGTTGGCTAGTCCAGAAGCAAACGGCTTCTGGTAAAGACAAATCAAAACCGTTGACAGCTGATGATTTGCTCAAAATCATTTGGTTATCATTGTACCAAAGTATCACATACTAAAACATTGGCTACTCCAGAAGTAATGGCTTTTGGTAAAGAGATTGAAATCCATTAAATTTTCATAAAAGATTGCTAGGGACTAGCAATAGTTTAGTGTGGGGGATTTGATATGTGTCTAAATACACATATATTTACCTTGTTCAAACCCACATAAACAGCCAAAAATGCTTTGAAAAGTCAAATAATACAGAAAATATCATAAAAAGTGTTTTTATATGACTCAGGAACAAAAAGATTGAAAACAAGTGAAAAACGAACAAAGTTTGCATAGTTGTCATTTTCAGTCCCTGAAGTTTCACAAATTGACAGAACTAGTCCCTGGTTATTCAAAACATGTTAAATATCATCAAAGGTCCTTGGGGATTCATAAGTTTTCAAGATTAGTCCTTTAAGGTTCAAGTTTGCAAAATTACAACTTTGGTCCCCCAAGTTTGAAAAATGTCAATATTAGTCCCCGGGTGTTTTAAAGTGGAAAATTATGTTTTATGCCCTTGTACTATTCACATTTGGCAAGAAATACCCTTGTGATAACTTTGGAAATATTACACTATCAACCCCTTAAAAATCCAAAATTACAAAAATGGTCCTTGTTTAACTAACCAAAATCCGAATCCAACACTATACCCTTTTAATAAACCCAACCCAATAATAATATTACCCAAACCCTTTTTATCCTAACCCAATCCCACAACCCATCACCAAGCCCAATCCCTTTTAAATATAACCCGGCCCACACCCTTTACTAAATATCCCAGGGTCAAACTTATGTTTGACCCGTCTTCCCCAAACCACTTGCCGCCTAAACTAAAACCATACCACCCCACCTCACCTCTGCAATACCACCCCTGACACACCCACCATCACTTTCCCCCTCCTCTATTGATAAAACTTCACACGTTACCCCTCCATGTGATCAGAAGAATCCAAAAATCCCACTTGATGACTTTCCCGCCAAAAATACCAATGAACGATTGAGATCACTTTAAAGCAATTAAATGGTGGGGATGTGCTCGGAATTCATCAAGGAAGCTAGTGGGGTGACTATAAAAGGAAGAGAAGGCCACAAGAATAAATTGTCAGTAGATTAGGACCAAAATTAGTGTAGAAAATAGCTTAATGTTATTTCAGTTTTATTTAAAGTAATTTCAGTTGTAATTTCAAGTTTGTTTCAAGTCTTATGTATTAAGTTTCTGCTGTATTGTATAAATTTTCCAAGTTAATGAAAATTATATTTTCAAGTTATCTGTTTAAGTTCGAATTGAGTTGTGTGTTAATCAAGTAGCTTATTCTCTGATTATATAAGCTCATTTAAGCTTCTCATAGCCTTTTGTGAGTTTATTTTTAGTTTACTAGTTCTGTTTCAAGAAATCAAGAGAAAGTCAACAATAGTCAACTGTGTGGTCAAAATAAGCAATTGGAAGGGATAAGCAGTTGTGATTAAGTTGATTGGGGTCTAAACTTGGTAAGTGACATTCCAAGTTCAGTTCTGATCTAGTTCTCCTCTGTTTCTTATACCATTCAGTTGTAAGCTTTTCCATATTTTGCATCATTTTCTTGTTCACTGTACCATAGCTTATCATCAGCTTATCTGTATAATTCTCAGCTTATCAATAGTTTCTATATAGATTTCATCAGTTTAATAGTAATTATATAGCTTGTTTCATCATTTCACTTAAAAAACTCAAAGAGTCCAAAAACAGCCATATAGGCATAAGCTTATCATATTGCTTATTTCCCTATTTAAAGTTGCTCATTAGGGTTTACATAAGTTAGTTCATAAGTTAAATCAAGTCTTTTAGTTTCAGATTTGTGTTTTCCTTTGTAAAATCAAAACAGACACACCATTAAGGGGTGTTTGGTTTTGACTGTTTCATAGGCCAAAAGCAGTGGTACTGTAGATGTACCATTATCCCAACTTTGCTCCATCCTAAATAAGCCCAAATAAGCTGTTTCTCAGACTTAGCTAGTTCATTTCACAGATTTTGTGGTTTTAAGCTTGCTGTGGAAAAATTAGGCTGTCAAAAGCTTAATTAAGCCATCAGCAGCCAAAAGCTTATTTGGCACCTTTTCTTAGCTTTCCTGAGTTCATTTAAGTCCATTTAGATAGATCAAATAGAGTTGGATTGGGTCCATTTGGTTTGTGCAATTCTGCACTGATTCAGTCAACACAGCAGACTCAGTGTTTTCATGTTGCTGATCTTGGCTCCAATTGGACATCAATTGGATTAATTGTGATAGGGCTTTTAGGATTTTTAGATAGCCAATAGTATAGGCTAAGTTTTGCCCCCATTAGTTCACATCTCAGAGCTTATTTGGACTGCTTAAATTAGTCTGCAAGTCTGCTTCATTTTTGCATTTTCTGCATAGTTTCACAGCTGACCATAGTGCTTATTCAGCTTAATCCCTTGTGCTTATTTGTATTATTCAGTTGTTTTTAAGCTTATAATTGTGAATTAACCTTGTCCTGATCATTTGGTCAATTTTTGTGCTTATTAGCTTATTTTGGGCTTATTAGTTAACTGCTTATCTGCCCAAATAAGCTTATTTGACTTATTCAACTTTTCATTTTAATTTTTCTATCTTTTAATTTATATTTTAGAATTATCTGTAAAATTTCATAATTTTCTGAACAGTTTTGATATTTTTAATCTTTTTAATTAGTTTATAATAGTAATAAAATCATAATAAATAGAATAATAATCAGAAAAATATAATTCCAATTTTCATAATTTTCTTTTGTCATTTTTAATCTAGGAAAAATATAAAAATATTTTTAGACCTTAAGAAAACCAAAAATAGAAATATAGTGATAGCTTCTATTTAATAGAATTTATCTTTTTAAATTTTAATTAAGTAAATTTCATTTTTATAATTTTATTAGCTTTTTCTCATCTTATAATATTTTTAGAAAAAGTTTTAGAATTTTCTTTGTTCATTTAGTATTTTTTATAAATTTAAATAGTTTAATAAGTAATTAAATAATAATTAATTAATAATAATTAAATAAAAAGTAAAAAAAAATATAATTTAAGTTTTTAAATAATTTTTAAGTTATTTTACAATTTTAGGTTTTAAATTTTATAAATTTCAGTTTTTGTCCCGTTTTAGATTTTCTGTTACGCATTGTAAGTTTATTTTTTCGCGTTTAAATTTTCTGTGTATATCTGTTTTCGTTTGTTATTTAGAATTATTAAATAAAGAAAAATCAAAAATATCTGATTCATCAATCACTCTAATCCAAAGCTTTTCACAGTTTTCTATTCACACCTCGTTGGGAAACGATCCGGGTGATCACTTGCCTGGTTTCACACTACACACGAGCATCCAGTTCTGAGACTGCATATATTTATATATAAGTGTGTTTCAGGACGGATCACTCCCACTATGGCATCTTCATTGGCATCCAAAGACATGATTGGCCTTGCTAAGGTTGGAAGAGCAGATTCTATCTGGTAGAAAGCAAAATGGACAAAAGAAAATAGCATTAAAATATGTTCTTCCAGAATTTTTTTTAACATGAATGTTCGAGATCTCTAAATTGGATTGTAGTCCTTTAAATACATTGCTACGAAATCAAATTACAGTACACAACAATGCAAACTAATGGTGACAATCTCAACCCCCAATTACTTATGATTTATCCCTAACAGGTCAAATGGGTCAAAGTGGGTAGAAACTGATCAACTGAGTTAAAAGTTATCCAAGGTTATAGTTTAATGCTTACAAACTCCTAATCCGTAATATCAAGGGAACAATATAAATAAACTTCGATGTCTTCTTTCACGTGCATGTAGATGTCTTTATTTTTATTATGCATGTTTGTCAAAGTTTATTTTTATTATGCATGTTTGTCGACTTGAACCAAGTGTCATAAGGTATGAACGAATATCAAGAGTAGTAGAAAGGTATGAACGATAGCAGTACAAACAAGATTGACAGTACAAACTCTCGACACGCAGCAGTACAAAGTCCGAGATAGCAGTACAAACATAGAAGCAGGGGCGGATCTACAGCCAAAGGAGGGTATGCACGTGCATACCCTATTCAAGGCTTCGTAGTGTAATTTATTTTTTGAAATAAACGTTTCTTATAGTCTTTTGCCTTAAGTGCATACCATGAAAATGGTGGTGCACATCCTAAAATTTTATTTAATCAACCAGATACTCAAATTGAAGTTTTAATTATCAACGAAAAATAAGATGAAGAAAGTTGCAGGTACTTAATGAAGAAGAAGGTGATATTGGGATATGGGATGGTAAAAGTAATATACTATATAAATTACATATTCCAAAGTACGGAGTAGCATATTTACAATACACTTTAAGTGCAATATTTTAATTGGATAGTAGCCTAGTAGACTTCTTTTTCTCCCCATTAATTAAGATTTTTTAATGTACCAGTTACTATTTTTATTAGTAGGAAAATATGTATTGTGCTTACTTTTCCGCTATTTTTAACCTACGATCTAGAAATTATGCAGTATATTTCTAAATTATACGAGTAACAAAATCGTTCATTTGATGTTTTAGCAATTAATTAATGATACTTCAGTTGCTTAAATTAATCAAATAGAAAAACCAAGCTATAAACCCGAAACTGAAACCGAACCGCAAAGCAAAACCCGTACCTAAAAAACCCGAACCGAAAAACTTGGCCTAAATTGATTCGGACAATCTTGTTAGACAGTGCATACCCTTATCCGATTTTCTAGATCCGCCACTGCATAGATGACGAGCAGTAACATTCTTCCCTTGAAAACAATAAAGCCGAAATAATACTAAAAGATAGTACTAATTCATTTAACCAATTAAATATACTGATTTACAACATATTAATGAACACTTTATTAAGTTCGTTGTTATTATTTACGTGTTTACAGATTACAACCATTTATGTATTTATGCAAATTCTTTTTCCATATTGAGTCTTCTTTTTTTCTGATCTAGGTCCAAAATAAATCAATAATAAGATACCGAAATATTATTTTATCAAATAAATTCACAATTCAAG
Organism: Artemisia tridentata subsp. tridentata; assembly: GCA_021014915.2. NCBI lineage: Eukaryota > Viridiplantae > Streptophyta > Magnoliopsida > Asterales > Asteraceae > Artemisia > Artemisia tridentata. Next base: position 361,467,116 of record CP139505.1, read on the forward strand.
CCATAATCATCAATTATTGCCCAGGAAGATGAAGTGAAAGAGGAATATGAATTATTTGCTTTGCTTGAAATAAATGTTAAGTCTTAATGGTTTAGATAGCTTACAACTTTTCAGTTGCTTAAAACTTTTCAACTAGATTGCAGTACGAACCCACAACAAATATCTCCATTACCAAGCAGAAAGAAAGAAACGATCTATCTTTTGGTGAAATGAGATGGCTACAAGTAGTTTTGAGGGAGGCGCGTGATTTCGTAAAAGGTGGAGTAGGGTTTGTTTAGTGTCGAATACTTGAATTGGGTTTTCAAAACTAAAACCTACTTAGACGAGAGTTTTAATGTTTGTAAATTGGGCCTTTAATGACATATAAGCCCATTAGATATTGAAGAATAAGTGAATAACTAGCTTTGTTGTATACGTATATGCATATACGAGTAATGAAGTATTGGCAATTTTGTATACTTTGATTTGTATACTAAACCGATCAGATTAAGATTTAAAAATTTACTTTTGTAGAAATTGTATTGTTATAACAAACATACAAACATTACGCGAAAACACTTAGATACCAAGTTTGTGCGTAGCACGGGTTCTGAATGCCTCGCTTGAAAAAACATACACTTTTGTTTCTCAATAAATGTACATATTAGAAGAAAAGAGTCTCTTCACGTATACTCTTTTAATGTGAAGAAAATAACTTAAATACTGGAATGCCCTTTACGTGAGATGTCGCATCAATTACAATGTTATCGAATCGTGATATTTGATCAAAGTACATTTCTTTTGAATATACAAGTTATACGTTGTTATATATTTTAGACTCACCATCACGTTAACAAGTCAACAAATTATTATAACATTGCGCAATGAACATCAAGATACAATTCGTGCAACGCACAAGTTTTTCACGCCTCGTTTACTTAATTTTTCCACTTTTCCACTTTTTTACTTTAATGATTTTCCTCTATATATAGGATAGAAGATAGATATCACCTTTCATATTTTCAACTTTCTAAAGAATCTAAACATCAATTATTCAATTTATATATCTAGAAAAGAGAAAAACATCTACTCGTATAAAGTTTATAACCTTTTTTTAGTATCTGTAAAAAGGAAGAAGACCCCATTGAGAAAAAAGTGATAGTCCGTAAAAAGGTAGTAAAAAAAAAGGTGTAGAATTATTAATTTTTTTCTCCGGTTCCCGGTTTCTCACCGGTGAAACCTAACCTCGCCGGAAAACCTTCATTTCATTCATAAATCTAACAAAAAAAAAAAGCACTTAGAACCCTGAATATATCACTTCTTGATCAGGTTTAATGCATCTTTATTTTCAGCATTTTTTAAAATTGAAATCATGCTATAGACTTTTAGTTTGGTACTCCTTTTCTAGTGTAATGTTAGGTTAGGGCTTGTAATTTAGGTTTCTGTGTTTTTTGACTTTGTTACTGTTTTATTAGTAGTGGATTTTATCGAGAATTTTGGTTTTTTTAAGCATTGGTGGCTTTAGGACTAGTATTTCGGTTCCGAGTTATATGAATTTTAGGCTACCCGCAATAGCAAGGTCGACCAAGAGGTCCTTGTGGGTCGGCGAGTGCTTTTTTGGAGACCAAGGTCGAGAACTCGACCGAGTTCTTGTGATTGTTTGTGTGTGTGTTTTAATTAATTAAAATGTATTTTTGTGGTGTATGTTTTTTTGTAGTGTAGGTCGCCTTACTGTGCCTAAAAGGTCGCATGTAGGTCATAGGAGAGAGAAAACTGAGGTGGCATGAAAAATGAAGGTCGCTAAGGGTCACTACTGTGCATAGCCTTATGGACGTGTAAATTTTTTGATGAGGTTTTCCCTGGCGAGCCTTTTTGAGTCAGATGTACCTTGCGGACCCACCCCTAAATGTACACACCTACCGAGGTTTGAACTTGTTGGGGAAACCATTTGGTGATGGTTTGGGACAAATTTGTGTTTGGTTTTCGCAAGTGTTGAGTTTAGGACTAGTATTTGTTTTTTATATAATGATGTTAGGGCTTTTAATGTATGGATTTTGTATTTTTAGGTTTTTGTTATTCGATTACTCAAACCGAGACAAAGTTTAGGGATCACGGAATTGTGGTATTTAGATAAGTGGAGAAGTTTGTATTTGATTTTAAGAAGTGGAGGGTTTAGCACTAGTGTTAGTTTTAGCATCAAAATCCACGACTAAGTGTCCAAAACCCAGATGTCCTCACAAAAGGCCCAGGTTGAAACCTCACTAGGTACACATCTTAGGAGTGGCCAGGGAAAGGGTTGAAAACGGTCACCAAGATACCTTGATTAGGCCGTGCACATTAGAGTCAAAGAAGAGGGAAACCCTCATAGCATCATTTTTCCGAGTCATGCAGTGATGTATGGATGTTCGTTGTGAATTTGAACGAGATTTGGTATGATGTTTTGAGAAATTTTGGGAATGATGCGTTAGTGATTACTTACTCTTTAATATTTATAGTGAGAGTGAAATCTATGGACATTTTTCGTAAATTTGGAATATTCCAACACTCGGTTAACAATATGGATAGAAAAATGAGGATTTACTATTAGTTTTACTATTGGTTTCGACGCATGTAGTGATATATTTTGTAGATTACAGAGTGAATTTTAACAATTTTGGATGGGGTTTTTACTTGATTCTTAGATTGGTTCCGAGTTATGTAGTAGTGTTACAATTGTTGGATGAGGGTGAATGATTTGATATAGATTGTGTAAGTACGGGTGTTCTTTATGAATTTGAGCTTGATTTTGGTATGATAAATGAGTGAGTGTATCTTGTTAGATTGTCAGTTGGGGTGAAATTATACATCTTTTTGGATTGTTGGATGGAACGAAGGATGTTTTTACTATGTATATAACTTAATTTACCCGTGTGCAACTCATCTCTAAGATTTTGCTTAGATTTTTGGATTTACATAGTTATTAATTTTATAACATTAATGGAGCTTGATTTGATTCAATATTTGCATTTATTTGCTGAATTTCGGTGCATGCTATGTATGTGTTAGTGTTCTTTACTTGATTACTTGTTGCTTTTGGTTCCTTTTTAGTGGAGCAAGCTGTGCTTTAGTGTTTGCTTACTGTAATTAGGGCTTGTATTGGAAGAGTACTACAGCAATGTGCGTTTTACTAGATTTTTAGAAGTGAATTGCCTAGAAGAAAGGTTACGGATGAATAATTATGCTTTTTGATATGGTCGAATAGTGAAGATTCTTTTGTGTTTGATATTATTTTAATTGAAAGTAGGGCGTTTTTACTTTTTACTAAATATAACAAGATTAGGCTTATATATATATATTTTATTTTAATTCGGTTGCATGGACTCTCAACAGATGGCAAAAAGGAAAGATGCTCCATTCTCTGTTCAAACAAGGTCAGGCAGAACAGGGATACAAGCCTCAACAAATCCTTTAAATACTCGAAAATCTCCTAGATTTGAAAAACAGATGGGGCCGACCCCGTCTACTGTTAAAAAGAAACCAGAGAAAAGTGAGAAACAGATGGGGCCGACCCCTTCTACTGTTAAAAAGAAACCAGAGAAAAGTGAGAAACAGATGGGATCAACCCCTTTGAGGAGGTCCGAAAGAGGTAAGAACCCTGTTGATGTTCCCACTTCAAGCGTTAAGTCAACAGAGAAATCCGCGGACATATCAGAAGAGAGTGCAGAAGATGTTGAAGAGAAAGAAGATGGAAGTCGGGATTCAAATGGTGGTGGTAAAAAACGGAAGAGATACCATGCTGCTGAGTTTAAGGCTCGTTATAAACCTCAAAGAGTAAGAGTTGAAACAGGTATCTATAAGTTTCTTTCGCCGAATGACACTCTGATATGTTTCGTTTCCTAATTATGAATATTCTCACTATGATTTTTCAAAGCCCAAAATTATTTAAAAACTTTTAAATGTGCAATAAATATTAATTATAGTTTGAACCAACATGTTATGTATTTTAATAATGCATCACTTTCAAAACATCTGAGAGGCTGATACCAAATTGACACACCCCTAAGTTATAAACTTGTTTATTTCAGCGGGGATGTTTTTTTCTTGGGAGCAGTCTCTTGGATGGTTGACAACTGTTGCTTTGTTGGCACTCGGATGTTGAGGAGGATTCAGGATGCGAAGCCTCGTCATCTCGGACTAATATGTGTTTTTTTTTGTATGTCATAAGTGACTTGTAGTTTAAAATATTGCATTTCGTTTCAGAGGGCTCTGAGTTTCCTGCTCATATTGAGTCTCCCACGTCATCTGGAGATCAATTCTGGTCTGGTGCAGTTGGTAATGGAACTCCAGTTGCTAATGAAGCTGCCGATGGTAATGTGGATAGTCTTTATCAGCATCTAAAGCCCACTGTGTCTGAGCTCTGCAACATCCTCAAGTTCTCGGTATGTTTCTATCTATTTGTTCTGGCTTTTCCATATCTCGAATATGAAGTTTTGGACAATAATTCTAATAGGTGATAAGACGGGTTTTGGGTTGGGTAATTGGTCACGATGGGTTCTGGTTGAAACATACCAGTGTTTGTACCAGTGAAAATGCGCCAAGTTCAGCTGACCCACAAATACCTATGTTGTTTTTTGAAATAGTTTGAGCTGTTTATATTACAAAAAAATAATATTAAACTAATAATTTATATATCTGAAAATACGATTTAGGGGGTTGTATCATATATGCAGCAAGAAAGGACTGGGGGATTTTTAACCTGTTTGACCAACAATGCCCAATTCCAAACCATTTCCTTTTTAGCTAATTTCTTTAATTAGACCGCTTGAGATAAAAGACGGCCCAAATAAAACCATACTTAAAATTATTGATATTGAGAATTTTGAATTAACACTAGCAATAACGCTCTAGAAACTCATATACTTCACTAATTTCACTGAATACTGTAGTGATTTGCTTGCCCGATGTCTTATGACTTATGAGTGTGTACGTTTCTGAATATTAAGGAAATTATTTGGAGCCAATTTATTATTTTCACCAGGTCTATTGTTGTGAAACAGACACACCATTTTCCATGTTGCTTTACCAGCTTGTAAAGTTTGTTTCTTTAGTTGGTCTCTCTATGTGTTCTTTTGAGGCTGTTGTGTTTGCACTATATTCTCAGATTGGCCACATAGACTTGATGTCTTTCATGGTTATGTAGTGTAACATCTTTAATTAGTCTAAGAAAGTCATTGTTGAATATAGTCAATACGTATAACATACTTAAGTAGATTTACTCGATTATGGATGCAGGAGGGTGCAAAGATCATAGTGGAGAGATTTCTCAAATTCGTCGTTGGGAATTTTAATGTCAGCAAGGAGCACACAAGTATATTACAGGCTTTAATGATATCAGTGGTATGAAATTTTCGCACATTGAATGAAGTATAATAAATCAATGCTTTATATTGACAATTTTGATGTACTCACTAAGAATTTTTTTGTGTCATGTTTCTAGTGCTGGATATGTTCTTCACTGTCAAAACACACGATTGATAGGGAAGAGTCGTTTGCTCTTGCAAAGAAGCACTTGAATTTCAGCTGTAAGGAAGAAGAAGCTGATCAAGTGTACGAAAAGCTTAAGAAACCAAAGGAGATGTTTTTACAGAGCCCAAAGAACCTTACGGCTCTTAATGCTTTTAAAGATCGTGCATCACGGCCTGAAGAACCAAGAATGTCACCCGCAGTTCCACTTAACCCACAAGAGCAGAAACGAGAAAACCATGGCTCATCTAATGAAGAAGCTTTGCAAAGCAATGGACAGATTATAGAGGAAAATATTGCTAGAAAGGAAAAAAACGAGATTGATAAGTTTGATAGACTGTGGGATGAAAAGAAGATGAATATAGAGAATGACTTTGGATTGGAAAAAGCTCTAATTCGCCATCTGTATAGTAGTAATTCCTCTGTAACATCGGAAAAGCTAAATTTGGTAGAAAAAGAATTTGCTGATAAATTGAACGAACATGAAAGATTGAGGCAGTTTTACTTCAATGAGTTAAAGGTAATGCTAAAGGCTGCTGTGGGACAGGTGGCAGTTAATGATAAACTTTCTTTAAATGGGTCTGCACACAAGACCCAGATCGTGGACTTGGTGGAGAGTGAAAAGGAAGATCAAGAAAGCCGTGAGGTGCCCCCTGCTTTATTAGGAAATCCAATTGTAGCAGAAAGTCACAATAAACCTGTGCATGACATATGTCCTGTGGTTGTGCCAGATGGAGTAGTCAATTTAAGTGACTCTAGTAATGATATGGTGTCAGATTCGCATACTTCTGAAAAGCACATGGCTAATGCAACAGCATCAAGCAAACCTATTGGAGAGGCTCCAACAAAGCAGGATGCTAACATGGGGAATGATGTGGTAGGGGCTGACATGACGGTATTAAGTGAACCAATTGGAGATATCCCAGCAAAGCATGATGCTGACATGGGGAATGACGTGGCAGGGGCTGATGCAACAGTGCCAAGTGAACCAATCGGAGATATTCCAGATATTGAAGAAATTGCATCAGAACAGCATGATGAAGTTGAAAACGTTGTATCAGGGGATGATGCACTGGTATTAACTGAGCCAATTGGAGATATTTCAGCAAAGCATCATGCTGACATGGAGATTGACGTGGCAGGGCAAGATGAAAGTTTGGAAATGGAAGTGCCAGAAGTTGATTTCAACAAAGAAAATGCTAAAGGAGAAGGTACTAGCAGTCCTGACGGGTCGCATGCTGTCGAAGCACGTATTGAGACAGGTCAGAATGATTTGACGCCACATGTCAACTTAGCTGAAATGGAAATTCCCGCTATCAATAATCTAAGGCCACATGTCGATTCTGCTGATGGGTCACATGCTGTTGAAGACGCTATTGGGACTGGTTCTAATGATGTGGCTTCGCATGCCAAATCTCCTGAGTTGGAAATGCCAGTTGGCAGTGACATGGCGTCAAATGTCCACTCTACGGATGATATTGTGTCACATGTTGACTCAGGTGAACTGGAAATTTTAGCTGACAATGATACAGCGCCACATGTTGACTCTGCTGCTGATGGCTCAAATGCTGTTGAAGATGGTAATGAGACTACTCCCAGCTATATGGCACAGCTTGTTGACCCTTGTGAGATGAACATGCCAGCTGTCAATGATGTGGCACCAAACGTGGACTCTGCTGATGGATCACATGCTATCCAAGACCCTCCTAACACAACTGGTCACTATGATATGTCACCGCATGTGGATTCCGATGAGACAGGGATGCCAGCCGACATTGATATGGCACCCAATGACTACTCTGCTGATATGTCACATGCTGCCAGAGACCCGAATAAGAATGGCTCTAATGATATATCATTGCGTGCAGACTCCGAGCAGATGGGGATTCCAGCTGCCAATGATTTGACACCACGTATCGAATCTGCTGATGGGTCACATGCTGATGAAGACCCTAATGGAACTGGTCCCAATCACGTGGCGCCAAACGTTGGGTCTGCTGAGTTGGGAATTCCAGCTGCTAACTGCAACCAAGAGAATGCACAGGACACACCTCCCTCAGTTGTGCAAGTTGCTTCTCCAGTTTCTGATCATCCAATGCAAGCAATTCCGGTAGGTTATTTGCACAGTCAGAATCTTTAAGCTTGCGTCTTGTATTTAATCTTCTGAATAAAACTTTGATCGTTGTAATTTTGACTTGTTTCTGGTTGTTTCAGGAAATTCACAATGATTCTCATCTACTTCAACAACCTTCAGAGAATGGGATTCAAGATCAAGAAGGGCAAGCTGATCCTACTCCAATGGTTGAAATCGAAGATGATAATATGCAACCTGTAGAAGCCATACAAGTTGATCAGATCATTCCAGAAGACTCATCACTCAATCCTCACGATGAATCATCTTTAGTAATGTCTACTAATTCAACGATTACTGAAAATCAAGCTGCCGTGCTTCCAACAAGTGAGGTTTTGGTTCAAACCACTGCACCACCCATTACTGCACAGACCCAAATTCAAAACGCTTCACTGCTGGAACAATATATGTTTGTTCTTCAACAAAATGCTAATTCCAACCAAACGGGTTCACGAATGACTCCTCGCGCTGATCCACTTCATATTGCACTGAAGCAATTATCTTCTATAAAAGAAAAAATGGTCAAATCCTATGAAGACGATGTGAGTTTCTTTTTCCATTTTTCTTGATAGTCAAGTCAAAGTGGGCTGCCTTTTTTTTCCTTTGTTTTTTCTCATCATGTTATCGGATTCATCTTCGTGCAGATAGAAAAGATAAATATTGACTGTGAGAAGGAAATAGCGGAAGCTATTGCTAAAATAAGGTTGAAGTATTGTAATAAGCGTCAAGAAGTAGATGCAACTTTTAACTCACAAAAGAAGGCAGCTGAGAACAATATGAACACAGTGTTTATAAACCAAGTACTGGCAGCAGCTTTCAGACGTAAGTGCCAAGATGTTACTAGTGGCCATGCAGCATTACAACAAGGTATGCTTTTCTGAAATGTTTATATGTTTGCGATATTTTCTTTTGTTTGAAATATATAAATGCTAATCATATTGATTAAAGTGTTAGACCTATTTTTGTAGCTAATTCATTTTGTCTGTTTTAATAATTGTCGCTCCTTTCTCCGGATGTGTTTTTAGACTTTGGAACCTACCTTTAGGTGCTTTTGGATCTACTTGATGTTTTTTCATATATATGTGCTACATAATTATGAGCGTAATCTGGTTTGTTCCGAACAAAAGAGTCTTCCTTTGACTTCTGTTTCTTTCCTAGTAGTTTTCAGACTGAAATTTGGCATATAATTATTGTTTATTGTTTTATATAAAGTTTCGAAGCTTTGTACTATACTGTATATATAGTTATCACTTTTTCTTCTACAAAAGTACATAGTTTTTAAGATATAACAATGGTTGTGGAACCTAATAAGTCAACATGTTGACTACTATTCTGTGACAAAGATGATATTACAAAGGATTGAGATGCTCATAATGGCATGTACAAAAGTCAAATTGGGCACTCCATTACAAATAGAGTATCGCCTTTGTAAGTGTCATAATGGTTTTGTTATCGATCCATATGTGCACTGAACTTATAGAGCTTGAATACTCTTAATTTATCTGTGACATTTTCAAGCTCATTTTAATTGGATTTCTGCTTTAGTCTTATTATAAATTATTTAGTTTTCCATGACATAACAAACTTTAACCTTCTTTGCAGCATGTCAAGCTGAATCAATGCAGCAACCGCATAGGTTTCGCGGTCCATCGAGGTTACCTGGCCAATCTTCAGGAACCCAGCAGACACCACCACCTCCGCCACCACCAATATCAGCAACAGCAACAGAAACACCACCACAGCAAACACAGCCTCCCCTTCAAATTGTTCACCAATCCTCGGCCCTTTTCTCGACTCCACTGACCAGACACTCACATACTACTAACCTGAGACCCGCCAACGCTACACCAATTAGACCACCACCTAACACCAACCCTATCCCCACTACTAACAGACCACCGCCTATGATCAACCCTATTACACCTTCAACACCAACCACCACTAACAGACCACTAACTACCATCACCCCGATTACCCCCTCAACCACACCTTCCACAATCATATCGCCACATGGCATGAACCATCTTACCCCATCAACCGCACCAATTAGACCACTATTTAGGTCAAACCCCTTTCGCACGTTTGCTGCCACATCACGAATTAACACAGAAACCTGTGGTCAATCACCACAAAGTCGACCTTTGGTAAGCAGTGTAACTCACAGTACGGGCCCACATATGCGACCTTTGGTCAGCCAAGAAATCCGGACCCCAGGTCCACATATGCAACCATTGGCCAGCAGTGACGTCCGTTCCTCGACCTCACATATGAGACCATCTAATCCTACATCTTCATCTGGACCTCCGGGTTCCGGAACTTTCCATAGGACATTGCCAGTTCAACATGTAACAAGTAGCCTCCCATTAACCTCACCCTCAAATTCTCAACCACAAAATTCAACATCATCTGTACAACCACTGCCACCACTACCTCATGAACGTTTCCCTGTGCCACCACCACCACAACCACGATCAGAGTCACCACAACCGCCACCGCCATCACAATTACCACATGCCTCTGCTGCCACATCATCCAACTCATCATTACCACGCGGTCCATCTGTGCCCCAAAGTGGAGGTCCACAAGATGAGTTGAATGATAACGTTAATGTGCTGACAGACAATGCTGCTGGTGGAAAGACACCTGAATTCCCGGGAGGGGGTACTGCTGCACAACCTCCTGCTGCTCATGAGGTGGTTTATTTGTCAGATGATGACTAACTTAGTAACTAATTAACTAACCACTAGATTAGTATATTACATTTATTAATTTATAGCAAAGAATGTGCTTGCAGTCTGAACCTTGTGATGGCCTATTCTGAAACTGTAAAATGTTCTATTTAGAACCGGGTCTCTTACCGCTTGTTCTTTTGTAGAGATGCGAGCATTATTTATCTCCATATGCTAATATCTATAAGTCCATTGAGAACGCTAGTTGCAAATTAAAATGATTTTAATGGCAAAACGCGTGTACACTCGGTTATAGATTAATATGTTCCACGGCATAACACATTGATGTGAGTTTACTAAAGTTTACATCATAATCGATCAAGTCTTGTTACTGTTTGAAGTGATACAATATAATCTTGTATGCATAGCGTTTCCCAATAGGTGTTTGTTTATTAGCAAGTTTTTTTTATAGGACTATTGAGAGGGTGGGGCGTTTTGCGCCATGTGGCAGTGTGGGTCATGCTGGGGCTTGGTAGAAAAAAATGGTGTAGTGGTGTGTAAGAGAGGGTGGGGCGTTTTGCATCATGTGGTACCTTTTTTTGTTTCTTTTCTTTTTTTTTAATCATTTTATTTATTAAATATTTCTAAAAATAGACAAATAATAAAAGATAAGTTTATTAAAAATAAAACCGTTACAAAAGTACAATTAAAAATAAAAAATACTAATCTGTATCGTTAACATCATCGTACTCCTCGGGCTCGTCGTTTTCGGCTTCGTTTTCACTTTCATTCTCGTCCTCCTCGGGCTCGTCCTGCATTCGATGGTTACTCCACGCTTTCTCGATCAAATCCGCCAATAGAGCATGGTGACTCGCGTGGCTTCGAATGTAGTCCGAGTTTTGTAAGGCTTGTTCGTGTGTTTGTGGCGATTGTGGTTCATCAACTTCGTCCGGATGATAATCTTGACAAATAGCTCGTCCTTCGTCCTCTAAAATCATGTTGTGTAGAATGAGGCACGTACGCATAACATCCTTAATCTTATCCTTCGTCCATAAACGACAAGGATTCGTCACAAACGCGAAACGTTTCTGGAGCACACCGAAACATCTTTCAATATCCTTTCTTGCCGATTCTTGTAATTTTTTCCAATTTTCTTTTTTAGGATCGATCGGATCTTTGAACGTTTTTATGATGAACGAGTACTCCGGGTATATACCGTCACCTAAATAGTAGCAATGTGGATGGAAGTTACTATTAGCATAAAAACCGAGAACCGGGACCAAACCTGAGATGAAATCTTCCAAGACGGGTGATTGCTCTAAAACGTTGATATCGTTAAGGGAGCCGGGGATACCAAAGTAAGCATTCCATATCCATAGATCGTACGAGCAAACGGCTTGAAGAACTAAAGTTGGACCTTTGTGGCTACCCCCGTGGTATTGACCTCGCCAAGCGGTCGGACAGTTAGACCATGCCCAATGCATGCAATCTATACTACCCATCATACCGGGTATGCCATGCGCCTCTTGGTGCACATCATATATTCGCCTCAAATCATTTTTTGTTGGTTTTCTTAAATACCGCTTCTCGTACAAGTCTTTTATTCCTGTATATATAAACATATAAACACATATACAAAAACAATAAATATAAACACGTATAGAAAAACAATAAATATATATACAAATATATAAACAATAAATAAGGAAAAAAAATAAATAGATAAAAAAAATATATATATATATGTAATTTTTTACCTATTGTAAACGCCTCTAGCGTGTCCCGACATGTTTTCTCGGCCATCTTCAAATAATCGTCGTTGATGTCGGTGGTAACCCCGTAAGCGAGCACCCGCAATGCGGCTGTGCACTTTTGTATCGACGTGAACCCCGGGTTACCCACTACGTCGGGTCTTTGTTTAAAGTAATTGAAACGATCCTCCAAATCTTTCGCGATACGCAAAAATAACCTTTTGCTCATTCTAAAACGTCGTCTAAATACTTGTTCGTTATACGTGCAACCCTCGTCAAAATAATCGGCCATCAACCTAGCGTTAGCCGCGGCATGGTCTCGATAAACTTTTTTTCTTTTTTTGATCGGTTTTGGTGGGTTTTGGGCGACGAACATACCTACAGCTCCAGCAGCAAGAGACACTGCTTCTGTTTCTCGGTCGGAGAAATCGTCATCTGAACTAGATTCAAGAAGAAAGGAAGTCGAGGGAGAACTCATTGTATATAAAGGGAAAGATTTGTATAAAATTGGGTAGAAAAGAGAGTGTGTTTGAGAGTGTTTTTATAAAATTGATGTGTATGAATGTATATATATAAGATATATATAGGAAGTGTTGGTTGAATTTTTTTTTGTGGTCAAACTATCCGTTTGCAACGGTAGTATTTTTTGAGAAAAGGGATGGGCAAGGCGTGGAGAGGAAAACGCCTCACTCGTTTTTTGGGAGAACCGCGCCCCTTGGTAATGGTGTTCGGGCGTTTTGGGGCGTGTTCGGGGCGTGGTTTGGGTGAAACACGCTTCAGTACGCATGGTCTTAGGAATTTGTTTTAGATATTATTAGTTGTGCATTAACGTTCCAAATTTTGTTATCTGCACTCATAATTTTGGACTTGTTTTTTCCCTCTTATTATAGTCGTCAAATTGACTCTCTTTGACACCCATGTAGTCACTCGCACATTTTACTATATGCATTTGGAACACTATCCGGACATAGTTTGTGAATATGGACTGCTCAACTTGCTGCCCGTCGACGTTGGGGTGCTTAGGATTTGTTTTCTCTGTCAATACCAAACGCTTTTTATAGCGTGTCGACTACTTTTCACTCTGTTATCATGTTTTGTATATACAATAACGAATTTATTTTCTACAGTAGAATTTAATACATATACGTCATTCGATGTTGTTTCATCATATTAAACGACACCTATACAACATTAATCGTCACCACATCATAACGCAGGTACCATGTTAATATTTAGTTAACTCTTGATACTATAAACAATTTACTCATTCAATAAATATATTGGACCAAATATCATAAACTCATTTTGGCCCAGAAATCCCAAAATCTGCACCCCCCACCCCGTGCGCGCGCGCACGTAGGTGTGGGAGTAAAACCTAACTAAAAGAATTTGATAGCAAATACCAAGATTCCCTTATAAACAAGATTTCACTTCATGTTTTGGGCGATGTGGGATGCAACATTTTTCCCATATTTTGTGTTTCACGTGCCTCACATTAAGACACGATATCTCATTCATATTAACTCCATTTTTGACATACTTTAGCTCGCTGCAAAGCTCTCTTCAAGGAGAACGCAAAGCTACAAAGAAATATATATATATATATATATATATATATATATATATATATATATATATATATATATATATATATATATATATATATATATATATATATATAGGGAGACTTTCTTGCGAGAACCATCTTATCTGCGAGAACTGACAGAACCACAAAAAACATACATGCACGCCTTTTAAAATAAAATAAAAATACACGCAAATCATCAATAATCGTAAGTATCCACCTATGTTCTTCAATATCATCATAAACTCATCATCTTTTTTCACAAAAACCTTACACACGGCCGCAATATTGTCGTTGCACGCCTTATAAGAACATACATGTACACCTTCAAAGAAAAATTTTGTATTTCCAATTTCTTATCAAATTCATTAGAACAACCATGTTTTTTTAAAAACATATATGTTGTTTTTAGAACATATGTGCAAAAATACAATTATTGAAGACGTGCATGTATGTTTTTGGTGGTTCTGTCAGTTCTCGCAGATAAGATGGTTCTCGAAAGAAAGTCTCACTATATATATATATATATATATATATATATATATATATATATATATATATATATATACATATAAATATATTAATTAGTATCCAAAATTTGCAAAAACTTATTTTGTAAAACCCATTTTCCAACAATCCCCCACATGAATGGAGATCGGTCGAAAACACACAAAAGTTTCGGCGAAATTTCTGCGGTTAAGTCCTGTATAGGATAAGTAGGTGTAACCCTTTGAACCTTCCCTTGTGAGATGCACTTAGTCTCTAAGATCTGCTAGGCGCGATGTCCTTGAACTCAGCCTCTGTTTACATAGACGACATTACACTTCACACAAGACTCTCCCTGACATTGTCAAGTCCTCATAGTCGTGTTCGTTATGGTCATGAACACTAGCCTGGTTCTACAAGAGCTCTTAGAAATTGCGCCCTCCACAATTTCTTTCGAAGCGACCCCACTTCTCTCTCACATAGGTGATTTCATCTTGAATCATTAAAAACATATGTTTTGTGATTTCATCTTGAATCATTATGCTTTGTGATTTCATCCTGAATCATTAAAGCCATATGTTTAACCTCTCAACAAGTCACACTGTTATAGGAATGGACTAGGAAGTTACAATATTTAAGTAACTCCCCCACATTGACGTGACTTCCCTCACATTTCTATGATTAGGTTGTCCTATTAAACCCAAATCTTGGGATCTCCAGTCAACTGGGTTAGGTTTTCCTTCATAGAAACTCATTCCTTCAAGAGCTTTAGTCCCATTCCTCTAGACGACTTACTAACTAACTCTCTACTTAAGCCTTTCGTAAGCGGATCCGCGATGTTATCCTTTGACTTCACATATGTAACCACCGGTAAATTTTCAGTTGCACTAAACTAATACACATTCTAAATAAATAATACTTATCCATTTTTTTACGTCTAATTTTTAAAAAAAAGATTAAACGTTATCAGTTTATCTTATTACAACAACAAATTAATGTGACGTAACTCACATTCTCAATAAACGTACTCACCAACACCAACACCAACATGTCTTAAGTACGTTTCAAATAAACATTCTTTACATGTCAAGTATAAAAGATTGCAACTCTTATTTACCTATTATTTATTTATTATCATTAATTAAATAAATAAACACTTCTACACGATTTTCATGCAATGTACCCTGCACTCCTAATATATAAATATCTAGTTACTATTCATAAATATCTATTTACTATTCATCAAAATATTTATTTACTATTCATAAATATCTATTTACTATTCATCAAAATATTTATTTACTATTCATCAAAATATCTAGTTACTATTCATAAATATTTATTTACTATTTATCAAAATATCTATTTACTATTCATCGAAATATCTAATTACTATTCATCAAAATATCTAGATATTTTCAGAAAGAGTAAACTGCAAAATACATCCATGTGGTTTACAGTTTTTGAGACCTTACATCCTTGTCAGAAACTATTTGCATGTTACATCATTCGTTAGCCAAACGTTTGCCACCTTACATTGTTAGGAATATAAATATTCATGTGAAGACTCGGTCACCCCGAGTATCTGTTAGCATTAAATAGCTCATAAGATTATTAGTATTATTATTATTATTAGTTTAGTTATTATAGTATTCGTGGAGTGAGTCGGGTCTTTACCCTCTGTCTGCTCACTCCACATCCCACACGGGGCATATTATGTATGTGTATAAATACCCCTCTCCCACCAAGGGAGAGGGTTGGACCTTCTTATAGTTTAATCTAATATTTCTCTTTTTCTCTTAAGGCTCCCAACTTTCTCATCTTTCTCTTCATCTCATTCGGCCACAAATCTATAGAAACACACGAGTTATGATTTCTACTTAGTTACAATTGGTATCAAGAGCCAAGGCTAGGTTCAAGTAAGTGTAGGTGTTCGGATTTGTGGTTTAGTTTTAAGTTTTTTTTGTGTTTTTCTTTGGTTCGGCATAAAACGCAAGAAAACATCTAAGTTGACCTCAGTTTGTGTTAAAGGCGTGTACTTTCACGTTTAAAATGGTTGTATAAGCTTTGGTTAGTGGTTGGATAACGTGTATCATTAGTTTACTGAGTGCTAGTGATGAAGCGAAAAGTGTACCGCTTTTAGGGGGTCATTTAAGCCCTAAATCGTATTTATTTGATCAAATATTGCCCTAAATCGTTCCTTTTGTCATTTTAGGTACTTTGGAGAAGAAATCTGGAAAAGGAAGCATTTTGGACGTTTTTGGAGCATAAAAGTGAAGAAAACGACAAAGTCTCAAAATCGGCTGGAAAAGTACCTTTGACGGCGTCAAGTATTGCTCTTGACGGCGTCATGGCTTGGCAAAAGAGGTGGACATGAAAAATACACATGATAAGCCAGAGAATTTTACAATGAATTTCTGACGGCGTCACCCTTTAAGGTGATCAAGGCCATCACGGTTTAAGTTAAAGCGAGACGGCGTCAAGCCTTGATAAGCCAGAGCGGATTTTGGAGCACTAAAGAGGGACGGCGTCAAGAAGGCCATCCGGGAACCCTAGACACGGCGAGGTGACGGCGTCAAGACCTATAACGTGACGCCGTCAGACCTTAAGTTCTATATATAGTTTTGCAATTTTTTGTCATTAGTGTGCAACTTTGTGAGGAGAAACCCTAAGACGAATTTCTGCCATTTTTAAGGGTTTTCATACCCTTGGATCTCCCATGTTTAATTGAAGATAAGTAATCATTTAATCAATCAATATGTCTATGTGTTGTTTGATTATATCTTGTTCTTGTCTTTTGATTAACATGCTAGGCTAGATTTATCTTGTGTTTGCTTAGATCTAATGAAACCTAGCTATTGATTATTAGTTGCTAGTGTGTTATTAATTGTATTGGATGATTGTTTATCGATGTTAGACTTAAGAAAACTGGCTAACTTCCTATTCGGTAACTTGCTTGAACGTCTTAAGAAACATGAACCAATGCGTACTAGGTTTTTATGGTTGTATTTAATGCATGAGCGAATTCTAGTGATCCCATGTTAGGAGCTTCCTAGCCGGCTCGACATAGGAGTGAAGTAGGAGCTTGTAGAGTTGGGGAAGTACGTACGCCACCCCACGATTGGTATTAAGGAATACACCCGTCATCCACGCAATTAATACACACTAATCAACCGGTAAAAGATAGTTAGGGAGTAAGGAAATCTAAGTAAACACATTTCTCTCCACATAAGTTTCACAACCTTTTCATTTTCAGTTATTTTATTTTATTTGCATTTGTAGTTATTTGGGTTAGTTGACTAGCAACTAATTCCGCCCACTCCTTCAAACCCGAGATTTTACTTGCTTTCATAAAAAATATAAAAATACAAAAAAGAATCTTCCCTCACCCTTAGACCTACTAAAGTAGTTTTTCATACCTAACGAACACTATTCCCTGTGGAGAACGATCAATCCCCCGTACTTACCACTACACTATACTACATCGGTCAGGTACACTGCCTGGTGGGGTTGTAAGCCTCTTGAGATCCCTCGAGAGGTAAAACCTGTTGTAAAGTTGCAAAACCACGCATCAAGTTTTTGGCGCCGCTGCCGGGGAATAGTTATTGTTTAGGTTGAATTTTTATTTTATTAGGTCTACTCATTAGATTCCTATCTAGTGAGATTTTTATTTTCTTTTTATTAGCTTTCTCGTAGTCTATCTTTTCTTTGTGCTTTTGTTCGTAAAGTTTTTCCATTGACTCTTCCGTTCGCCATTATGGAGAACGTGAATCTACTAAATCCGCGACTAGAGTTTTACATGAAGAAATATAATTTTACTAATTTGGATAAATCAAGATGGTGGAATGAAGTAATGAGAACAGGATCTTACATAGATTTTAGTGAGTACCTTGAGAAAAGAGACCAAGTGCATAAAACTTTTGAGGAAATCACCTTAGGAGCCCCATCAAACCCTCAAAATACCTCATTAAGTGAAACCTATGCACCATATGAGCCTTCACCTAGGATAGTTTCTTATGAACCCGACCAAGATTGTGAGATGGTTAATGTTGAACTACCTAGGTGCATGCTTGGATTAGATTTCACCAAGACATATGATGAGTATGAGGAATCCTTTAGGCAAATGGAACATAGTGATCAAGTTATTGAGAATGATTCTTATGAATCGGACCAAGAATTTGAGATGAATAGAAAAGGATTTGAGATACCTAGGTGCATGTTGGGGATAGACTTCAACAAATCACATAATAAGCACATAGGTAATCAAGATAAGAGGGAGGATAAAGTAGAAAATCCAAGTCCACCAAGTACTCCACAAAACCCACCATCATTTGAGGTACACACACCACCCGTGACTTACCCAAAAGAAGTTGAGGAGACTATAGGAACCCCAATAGAGGTAGAACCCTTGGACCAAACACAACCAGAAGAAATAGGTTTGAATGCTTTTAGTGATCACAACCTTTCTTTTAGTTCTATGGAAGTTCCCAGTTTTGATGAACCGGAGCCTAAACCAAAACCGTTACCTAATCTTCCATCCTTAGATGTGAACTTAGGAATTGAATTAGGTCCCGACCCACCCATCAAACCATATAGTCCGGGTAGTCTTAAGTTTAAGGTAGTAGACATTAAGCCTTGTAGTGAGGAAGACAATATAGGAGTGAAAAATGACCTTACATGTCTACATCACCCATTCATGATTGATCACAAGAAACATTATGGGTTTAAACCGGGTTTATTAGGTCAAGATGGATTCCCAACTAGGAATCTCTCGAAGTTGATAGAAGATGATCCCTTTTTAGGAGAACACTTTAACTCACCCATTGACCAAAGTGAACTAAGTAAGGTTATGATGAAAGGAGCACACCCCTTTGAGCATATAATTCATCCACCAATCTTTCCTCACGTGGCATACTCCTACCGAGCTGGTGTGTATCGCTACTATCACCCGCACTTAACCCTAAGTGTAGGGAAAACCTCCCCTATTTCCGTTAAATAAGGGTAGAGTCAGGCTCGTGACTCGAACAAAAACAAGCGCTTCTTGGGAGGCAACCCAAGCTTTATTTGCTTTGTGTGTTTATTTATTTGTTTGTTTGATTTTATTTGTTTCCGTATGTATGTTTAATTTTTATTATTATTGATTCATGTTCAAAACTAAATTGTGAAAATGCTTTATCTTGTTTTTAACTTCGTCTTAACTACATATAAAGGTATTTTGCAAAAGATAAGTGTAAGGGAAATCCAAATCGGTTTATTAGAACAAATGAACATGAATCATAATAATATTAAATTAACATACATATTAGTATTTGTTTGAGTCAAATGCTTGTATCGAGTCATAGTGATGTTTTGCAGGAATTCCAGGAAGTAAGGTATAGGTTTTTCCAGAAACTTAACATGAGAATTCTGTCAGATCATTTCTGATGGCGTCAGGATTTACAACCTGACGGCGTCAGGTTTTAATTTTCAGAAATTTTTGAAAGTTTTGTTTTCATAAAAAGTTTTTATTAAATCTCTAACTTATAAACTCCAGGAATCTGCAAAATTATCATTCCACAAGCATTATATCCTTATATATAAATTTATCCCGCCGATGTTAAGCAGTTTTCGTGTTTGTTTTCTCAGGTTTAACAGGTTATTTTGGACAAGGAAATGTATATGGAGTCAAGCTTTTGGCGATGCTTTAGTCTTGGAGCTTCTACATTCACTTGGAAGAAGATCTAACCATGTTACCACATTATCCACCGAGCGAATCAGGGGATATTTGATTTCATTCGTTTACCTTATTACTTTTACATCTTGTTATTTGAACATTGGGGACAATGTTCATCTTAAGTGTAAGGGGGGGTAAAAGTACGATACTTTAGAGAATGCTATTACGCTTGATTTTTGTTTGTTTGATGGTAGATGTGTAATAAAACTGAGATAAATACCTGTTAGGGCAATTTTAGTGCCAAATTTAAAATTTTTCACAACATATAGGAGTGAAACTTTGATCTTAATGAGCGTCTCATGGATAGGAGTTATATGACTAGCACAAAAAACCGTACCACTAAAAAATTTTCCACCCCCAAATATGTGAGGTTCGCCCCTAGAATTGGTAGGAAAAGCATTTATGCTATGATGTGTGTACCGGTAGCACTTAGATTCTAGAAATTGCGTTAGGACCATTCCGAGGCCACAAGTGAGACTACATTCGTGTAGTTAGATTTACTACATGATAAGAGGCATTAGGATTAACCCATTGTTTTACACCTGTATTTTTATTATAATTACTTTGGCTACATTGGTCAAGTAATTCTCCCACACCCTTTGCGTTGTACTCATTTTTAGTACACGATACCCCTAGTACACCCCTCAGAGCCTATCTTTTCGTTTCGACCTTTAAGCATTTTACTTAAAGGAAGAATTTGTTTACACCCCACTTAAATGTACACCCAAATCGCCTTAGCCTACCTTGTATGCACTCATTTTTAGTGCATTATTGTGACAACATTTGTTTAAACCCCAAGTTAATTATCTAATTGATTACATGGTTGCTAAGTCGAGTCATATCCTTGTACATATTGTTTTGGGACGATTGGGACTCATGGGTAAAGTACTAGTGTAATGGAGTAATGGGGAAGAACATCACTTATTACCCCCATATGTGTTAAATATTTTTAAAAGTACTCAAAGTGTTTCGATTATCGTAATTCGAGTCATTAGAATAGTTATTTGTAAAGTTATGTAAAAGTTCAAGTGTAAGGGGAATGCAATGCCCCTATGATGTATTATTTTTGGATGGTAGGGCAAGAGTGTATGCAAAAAAAAAAAAAAAAAAAAAAAAAAAAAAAAGGAAAAAATCAAGAAAAAAAAATGAGAAAAAGAAAAGTAGAAAAAACATACGGACTACCATCCCGTTTCATTTTATGTTTATTTTATGTTTTTGTTATTTTGTTTTTAGCTTAAGTCGAGTCTAGTCTTGGCTTAGCAACGCCATATTGTACATGTAATTAATCAAGATCTTTAACTCGCCACCAGTAAAATATCCTTTATCCAACAAAACCGTGTTTATCATATCCCTACACCTCACGTTATAACCCATTTAAAAGCCCTCTTTGATAGTTTATCTTAGGTGCTTACGCCTAGTGGAGGAGGTTTTCGATCCTTTCCCAAGCCTATGGTAATCTATTAGCTATGACAGGTAGTGAGAGATATTATCCGTTTTCATTTATGAGATTTATTTTGATGACACCTGAGAGATGTGAGTATCTAAACACTACTTGTGAGGTGCTAGTTTGTAATCTCCGTGCTTATTATGATTAAAGTGGAACGATTATTTGTTGTAATTACTTTTATATTAGCATTAAATGACCCCTAACTTGTATTTTGATTAGAATAAAAGCGCATTTGCTTGAGGACAAGCAAATCTCAAGTGTAAGGGTATTTGATGAAGCGAAAAGTGTACCGCTTTTAGGGGGTCATTTAAGCCCTAAATCGTATTTATTTGATCAAATATTGCCCTAAATCGTTCCTTTTGTCATTTTAGGTACTTTGGAGAAGAAATCTGGAAAAGGAAGCATTTTGGACGTTTTTGGAGCATAAAAGTGAAGAAAACGACAAAGTCTCAAAATCGGCTGGAAAAGTACCCTTGACGGCGTCAAGTATTGCTCTTGACGGCGTCATGGCTTGGCAAAAGAGGTGGACATGAAAAATACACATGATAAGCCAGAGAATTTTACAATGAATTTCTGACGGCGTCACCCTTTAAGGTGATCAAGGCCATCACGGTTTAAGTTAAAGCGAGACGGCGTCAAGCCCATTTCTGACGGCGTCAAGCCTTGATAAGCCAGAGCGGATTTTGGAGCACTAAAGAGGGACGGCGTCAAGAAGGCCATCCGGGAACCCTAGACACGGCGAGGTGACGGCGTCAAGTCCTATAACGTGACGCCGTCAGACCTTAAGTTCTATATATAGTTTTGCAATTTTTTGTTATTAGTGTGCAACTTTGTGAGGAGAAACCCTAAGACGAATTTCTGCCATTTTTAAGGGTTTTCATACCCTTGGATCTCCCATGTTTAATTGAAGATAAGTAATTGTTTAATCAATCAATATGTCTATGTGTTGTTTGATTACATCTTGTTCTTGTCTTTTGATTAACATGCTAGGCTAGATTTACTTTGTTTTGCTTAGATCTAATGAAACCTAACTATTGATTATTAGTTGCTAGTGTGTTATTAATTGTATTGGATGATTGTTTATCGATGTTAGGCTTAAGAAAACTGGCTAACTTCCTATTCGGTAACTTGCTTGAACGTCTTAAGAAACATGAACCAATGCGTACTAGGTTTTTATGGTTGTATTTAATGCATGAGCGAATTCTAGTGATCCCATGTTAGGAGCTTCCTAGCCGGCTCGACATAGGAGTGAAGTAGGAGCTTGTAGAGTTGGGGAAGTACGTACGCCACCCCACGATTGGTATTAAGGAATACACCCGTCATCCACGCAATTAATACACACTAATCAACCGGTAAAAGATAGTTAGGGAGTAAGGAAATCTAAGTAAACACATTTCTCTCCACATAAGTTTCACAACCTTTTCATTTTCAGTTATTTTATTTTATTTGCATTTGTAGTTATTTGGGTTAGTTGACTAGCAACTAATTCCGCCCACTCCTTCAAACCCGAGATTTTACTTGCTTTCATAAAAAATATAAAAATACAAAAAAGAATCTTCCCTCACCCTTAGACCTACTAAAGTAGTTTTTCATACCTAACGAACACTATTCCCTGTGGAGAACGATCAATCCCCCGTACTTACCACTACACTATACTACATCGGTCAGGTACACTGCCTGGTGGGGTTGTAAGCCTCTTGAGATCCCTCGAGAGGTAAAACCTGTTGTAAGGTTGCAAAACCACGCATCAGCTAGTGGGTTTTAAACTTTGTTCTTGGCTGCGGTTTGACACTCGGACATACATTCTTAGCTGCGGTTTTTGTCTCGATAAAGGTTTCTTGTTTGCAGTTTGTGGCAACTTTTGGAAATCTCTGATTGCGGTTTGGTAATTTTGGGACTGTGGTTTGGCTTTTAACCATAACGGGAAAAAAAGACAAAACGTACTGAAAGTGACATTTTTGTCCTTTTGCTGCTGTGGTTTGTGGTATCTGTCATTTGCGGTTTGTCAGTTAGTGTCTGCGGTTTGACTTCAGGTGTTGCGGTTTAGGTATTTGCGGTTTAAGTCTTTGCGGTTTGACTCTTTGCGGTTTAGGTCTTTGCGGTTTAAGTCTTTGTGGTTTACCTTCAGGTGTTGCGGTTTGACTCTTTGCGGTTTAGGTCTTTGCGGCTTAGGTCTTTGCGGTTTAGGTCTTTGCAGTTTGACTCTTTGCGGTTTAGATCTTTGCGGTTTGACTCTTTGCGGTTTAGGTCTTTGCGGTTTAGGTCTAAACGTTTACTGCGGTTTGGGAATTGCGGTTTGGTACTCTTGTGCTACGGTTTGACCATTGTGGTTTGTTGAGTGTAATTGCGGTTTGGGTGTTGCGGTTTGATACTGAAGTAATACTTTTAGCTGCGGTTTGACTCAAGTAATCCAATCACGGTTTATTCTTGATTTTAGAAAATCCCGCGAAAGATTCGATTTCTCGGTTTAAATCAAAGAATTGTAAAATCCCGTATACATTATGGCTAGCATAGCAAGCACTGCTTCTGATGACATTCAAGCTGCCGGGTCCGATACCCGCCCTCCTATGCTTGATAGGACGGATTATGAGTCTTGGGCACAACGAATTCGACTCTACTGCTTGGGTAAAGAGAATGGTGTCAACATCCTTAAATCCATTGATGAAGGACCCTTTCAAATGGGCACCACGAGAGATACTGTTACTACCGATGAGAATGGAGCTGTCACGCTTGGAATTGATAAGCCACGTACTTACAATGATCTTAATGAGGAAGAAAAAAAGAGGTATGATGCAGACATTAGAGCCTCCAACATTGTCATTCAAGGCTTGCCCAAAGATGTTTACAAACTCATCAATTTCAACATTGAAGCAAAAGCTGTTTGGGATAATGTCAAAATGCTTCTGGCTGGATCAGAACTTACAAAAGAAGATCGTGAGTCACAGCTATATGATGAGTTTGAGCATTTCAAGATGAACTCGGGTGAGAACATTACTGACTACTATGTGAGATTTCACAAGCTGGTGAACGACATGAGAATCATCAGGATGACTATGCCAAACATTCAACTCAACTCCAAGTTTGTGAACAACATGACACCAGAATGGGACAGGTTTGTTACTGCAGTGAAACTTAACAAAGGATTAAGAGATAAAAATTATGAACAGCTGTATGCCTACCTACAACAACACGAAAAGCATGCTGCTTATGATCGTCTGTTGAGAGAAAAACTCAACCCAACTGCACCAAATGATTCACTTGCATTTGTTGCAAATGTTCAGCCAATCAATCAATCTTCATCTGATCAAGCTTATCATCATCCCTACTCATCACCGTCTGCTGTGAATCCACAACTGGATTTAGGATACTATCACACTGACAAAATGATTGATAACCTCACCAACCAAGTTTCCTTGCTTGTTAAACAGTTTAAAGCAACACTCCCTCAAACCAACAACCAACTCATAACTTCATCAAACCCTCGCAACCATGCAACTGTGGAGGATGGAAGGGTTGTGGTTCAGAATGTTCAAGGAAGGCAGAACTTGAATCAAAGGAACGTGGGTCAGGGTAATGTGCAGATCAGAGTAGGGAATGCAAATCAGGGGCAGGGAAAGCAACCCAAGTGTTACAATTGTGGTGGTCTTGGGCACATAGCAAGAAACTGCAATCAACCAAAGCGTCCACAGAACTCTGACTACTTCAAGGACAAGATGTTGTTGATGCAAGCTCAAGAGAATGGAGCAGTGTTGGACGAAGAAGAGTTGTTGTTTCTTGCTGGCGATGAGGGAAATACTTTTGATGCCGATGTGGAAAAGCAACCAGTACAGGATCTTGCACTAAATAATCCAAATATCTTCCAAGCTGATGACTGTGATGCTTTTGACTCTGATGTGGATGATGAACCCACTGCTCAAACGATCTTCATGGCTAATATGTCCTCTGTTGTCTCATCACCTCAACAAGCTGGTCCCTCCAATGCATATGTGATTTCCGAGGTACTAAAGCTTTATGACACATATAACGTGGTAGATGAACAGAAGATTCCCAACGAAGTACAATAGACAGATGTTGTTGAATCGGATACTGTTGACATGGGAAATAGTAATATTATTTCATATGAACAAATGTGAATCACAACAACGTGTCTGATGTACCAGGTTGTGCATCTTCTGTTAAAAATATTGCTTGTGTTGTAGATAATGCTTGTGTTGTAGATAATTCTTGTGAGTGGCATGAGAACACTATGTTTGTCCCTGATGACACCTTGACCACTAGACTAAACATATATAAAGATCAGGTGGCCATATATGAACAACGTGCTAAATTTGAACTTACTGAACGTGAGCAGAAAATGGAAAGTCAAATTCGTACACTTATAACATAACGTAATGTAAGGGAAGAAACATTGAAACAAGAGTTGAATTCTTTGAAAAAACAGCTGGATCAGACTGTTAAACAAAAACAGGAGGCCCAAGAGCATGTAAATACACTAAAACAAGATTTCAAAGAAAAAGAAACAAAACTTTTAAATGATTTCTCCAGACTTAAAACGTTGAAGAATAAGCTTGAAAACAAGTTGTACACACAAGACCAGACCAGACAAACTGCTCAAATGATTCAAAAGCACAAAAAGTTGTGTGATAAGCATAGTGAAAGTAATGTAGGTGAACCTAAATTAGCTCTCCTTAGGAATGCTAAAGTAGCCCAACCTGCCTTATATGATGCAAATGTGATGATTATGCCTGGTCATGCCCCTCCTGATGTTTCATCATTAGAAGAGAGTATTGAGATAGAAGTGAGAAATAGAGAAAGAATGACTGAGAAAATGAAGGATCCCAAATGTATAGCCAATCGAATCATAGTCAAACCCCATGATTATTATGAGGAGAATTGATTGACTGTGTTTGCACCTCAAAGGAAGTTAACACCTGAACAAATATTTTGGTCTTTAGACATAGAAAAGAGAAAGGCCGATGAACTTAACGACAAAACTCCATCCCTTAGGAAAACTGCGGTTGCAACAGTGTATCCTCCCAATACACCTAGGCATTTAGTTCCCTTAACTCTTCCCACAGAATGTAAAACCTTAATTAGCATATATGTACTTTGTCAACTATTTGTTGATTTTGATAAAACGTGTAAGAAGAGAATTACACCAACAGGAATTACTGAGGGGGAAAGGGGTTTTGAGCAAACAAAAATGTGTTACTTAACTGAGATCATTCCATTCTTTAAACTACTCAAAGAACATTTTGAAGGGATGTAAAAAAACCCTTAAAACTGAAGTTAATGAGATGAAAGTAGTGGTTAAAGATATGGAAAATGAGGTAGCTCAAAATGCGATAGAACTTAAGAGTCGTGAGATTAAGAGAAAGAATATTCTCATCACCAATGAGAATTTGATTGCTAGATGTATTGCACAGGATATATTTTATACTGCTACTGATGCTGCATTAACTGCCTGTCAATTTCATGAGTATTCTATTGCATTGAATGTTACCCAGAATCGTGTTTTTGAGCTTGAGGGGGAGAATTTGAAATTGCAAGAAAAAATTCAAAATGATGACCATGATAACATGGTCAAGCATTTCTCAAAACTAGAGTTTGATCATCTTAATTTGCAATTAAAATATCAACACTTAGAAGAAAGATGTAAACTATCAAATGCCAAGACATCTTTGGATGCTCCTGAATTTGATACATATTTTGAATTAAGCAAACGCGATAAAAAAATTCAAGCTCACACTAACACGATTCGAAAATTGAGGGCTCAAATTGCCCAACTAAAGACAAATAAGAGTGATGTAATTGGCACCCATAAACCATTGTCCTTAGATTCTCAGAATTTTCAATATCAAGACACCATCAATAAGTTAAACTATGAAAATGAATGTTTTCGTGCTGAAAATTCAAAAATCAAACAGCATTACAAATTGTTATATGACTCAATTAAAGTCACACGAAACAGTCACAATGAAAAGGTAACTTCTTTGTTAAATGAAATCGAGAATCTTAAGACTCAGGTGAAAGGGAAAATACCAATTATCACTCGTGATAATGTTGCTCCAAAGGTTTCTGCTTGTAGTAAGTATGCTGCTGATGTTGTACCTATTCCATTTCCCTTTAGGAACAATAGGTCTGCCCAACAAGTATATCTCGATCACCTTAAGGATAGCCTTGATACCCTTCGTGAGATCGTAGAAGAGGATAGGATAGAAAAACCACTTGATAGTGCAGTTGTGGATGCCTGCTTCCTCGCTAAACGGTCTCAGGAACTTCTAGAATATGTCATTGGCACAGGCCCTAAGATTGATAGCAAAAGAGATAGATTGGTTGCATCAACCTCTATGACTAAGAACAAGCATGTAACCTTTGATCTACCACTGAGAACATTTGAACCCAGCACATCAAAATAAGAAAAACAAATGACAGTAAAACAAACTAATGTTCCCATCATTACTTCTACAGGATTAAACTGTGACACCAAAGCTAGCGGGTCAAAGCTTAGAGGCAATGCAAGGAAAGATAGGACTGCGCCGGCTAAAAGTGGTCACGAGAAGAAAGTAGAAGTCCAACCTAGGAACAATAAGTTTGCAATGAATGGAATGAATCGTGTTGATTCTAGTATTAAAAGTACTGTAATTAATTCGAATTCTAATGCTGTCTGTAAAACATGTAACGAATGTTTAATTTCTGGTAATCATGATGATTGTGTTGTGTCATTTTTGATGTCTCCTGTACTATCCCAAGTTAAGAATGTTAGGAAAACTGAAATAAGTAAGCAAATTTGGAAAGCAACAGGAAAAACGTTTGCTAATGTCGGGTATCAATGGAGACCCACTAGAAGGAAATTCACTTTAGGAGATCAGTGCCCTTTAACTAGATTGAATAATCATAAAATAGTGAAGGTTAAGGAATGGAAGCCAACTGGTCGAATTTTACCTTTAGTGACACAATGCCCTGCAACTAGGTTAACTGCAGCTTCTAGTGTAGTTTCCACTGTAAATGCAGTAGCATCTGTGAATCCTGTAGTTCCAGAATTTGTGTGTGCTAACCAAACGGACCCCAGCTGTACGTGGGGATCCACATTTTTCAGTTATCCATCGTTGTCTGTTTTCAAATGCAGGTCATACAAATCGTCCTTTGGTATTTGGACTCAGGCTGCTCAAAACATATGACTGGGGATCGCTCACGGCTCAAGAATTTCGTGAAAAAGTTTATCGGGACAGTTAGATTCGGGAACGACCATTTTGGGGCAATTATGGGTTATGGAGATTATGTGTTTGGTGACAGTGTAATTTCCAGGGTATACTACGTGGAAGGGTTAGGGCATAACTTGTTTTCTGTTGGTCAATTTTGTGACTCTGATCTTGAAGTTGCATTCAGAAAACACACATGTTTCGTCAGAGAGTTGGATGGTGTTGATCTTCTCAATGGCAGTCGTGGCACCAATTTATACACCATCTCTATTGAAGAAATGATGAGGTCCTCTCCTATTTGCTTGCTTTCAAAGGCCTCAAAGACTAAATCTTGGCTTTGGCACCGTCGTTTAAACCATTTAAACTTCGGTACTATAAATGACCTTTCCCGCAAGGATCTTGTACGAGGCATGCCCAGATTAAAGTTTGAGAAAGATCATCTGTGTTCTGCATGTCAACTGGGCAAAAGCAAGAAGCATACTCACAAACCCAAAACTGTCAATACCATCATGGAAGTTCTTCACACCCTTCACATGGATCTATGCGGACCAATGAGAGTGCAGACTATCAATGGAAAGAAATATGTTCATGTGGTGGTCGACGACTACTCTCGGTTTACATGGGTAAAGTTTTTGAGAACCAAGGATGAAACTCCAGAGGTTATCATCAAACTAATCAAGCAGTTACAAGTAAGGCTGAACAAAACTGTCAGAATCATCCGGACGGACAATGGAACTGAGTTTGTTAACCAACAACTCAGTCAATTTTATGAAAGTATTGGCATAACTCATCAGAAAAGTGTTGCACGCACTCCTCAGCAAAACGGCGTTGTTGAAATACGAAATCGTACTCTAGTGGAAGCTGCAAGAACTATGCTAATATATTCTAAGGCTTCGATGTTTCTTTGGGCAGAAGCAATTGCTACTACATGTTACACCCAAAACCGTTCCTTGATACACACTCTTCACAACAAAACTCCTTACGAGCTGATACATGGCAAGAAACCAGATCTTTCCTTTCTTCGAGTGTCGGTGCTCTGTGCTATCCGACAAATGACGGTCAAGATTTGGGAAAGCTAAAGGCTAAAGCAGACGTAGGGTTCTTCGTTGGGCATGCACCAGATCGCAAGGGATATAGAATCTACAACAAAAGAACCTGAAAAATCATGGAAACGATTCACGTGACATTCGATGAGCTGACTGAGCAAACGGCTCCTCGACAAACCTGTTCTGGACCCGCACCTAATCTATTGACACCTGGACCAATTAGTTCAGGTCTTGTACAGAATCCCACGCCTGCAGTTCCTTACGAACCTCCCACTAGTGAAGAGTTGAAGAAGTTATTTGATCCGATGCTTGACAAATACTTTGAGCCACCAACGGTTAATACTACAACGGAAGCTCCACCTGTACCTCCTGTTGCTGATGCTCAAATTCCACAAAACTCAGAAGGTCCATCTGTATCTGTCTCAATCAATCAAGATGCACCATCTGCCAGTCAATCATCCTCATCATCAAATATTCAATCTTCTTCGGTGCAACAAGGTTCTGCAGATGACAATTCTTTTGAAGTGAATCCTTTTGCTTCTGTTGATGATGTTCCATTTGAAAATGTATTTGCTCCTGAGTCTTCCACTGATACATCTTCTTCAGGAGATCTCAACACGAAAACTTCTATTCAACACCCTCAACCACATGATCATCTCAAAAAATGGACCAATGATCATCCAATTGACAACATCATTGGTAATCCTTCTCGTCCGATATCCACGCGAAAGCAACTTGCTACTGATGCACTGTGGTGTTTCTTCAATTCCGTACTATCCAAAGTCGAGCCAAAAGACTTCAAAGAAGCCATGTCCAAAGACTGTTGGTTTAATGCTATGCAAGATGAAATTCATGAGTTTGATCGACTTGAAGTATGGGAATTAGTGCCTCCTCCAGAGTGTGCAATGATTATTTCTCTGAAGTGGATCTTCAAAGTAAAACTCGATAAGCACGGTGATGTTCTGAAGAATAAGGCACGACTTGTAGCAAAGGGGTATAGACAAGAAGAGGGCATAGACTTTGAAGAATCGTTTGCTCCGGTTGCTCGAATTGAAGCCATCAGAATCTTCCTCGCCAATGCTGCCAGTCAGAATATGATAGTCTACCAGATGGATGTTAAGACAGCATTCTTGAATGGTGACTTGAAAGAGGAAGTCTATGTGAGTCAACCCGAAGGATTTGTGGACCCTGATCATCCTACTCATGTCTATCGCTTGAAGAAGGCCCTCTATGGCTTGAAGCAGGTACCTAGGGCGTGGAAATCGGGCAAACATCTACTTCACGTTCAGATATATGTAGATGACATTATCTTTGCCTCTTCTGATCCTAGTGAATGTGATCGGTTTTCAAAGGAGATGAGCTCTAAGTTCCAAATGTCGATGATGGGACAAATGTCATTTTTCTTAGGTTTGCAAATTTCTCAAAGTCCCGGAGGCATCTTCATTAATCAATCCAAATATGCAAATGAAATATTGAAGAAGTTTGGATTTGATTCAAGTGATCCTGTTGACACTCCTATGGTTGAGAGATCGAAGTTGGATGAAGACCTCTCTGGGATACCAGTTGATCAAACTAAGTTTAGAAGCATGATTGGATCCTTAATGTACCTCACCGCTAGTAGGCCAGATCTCTCTTTCCCAGTATGTATGTGTGCTCGGTACCAGTCCAAGCCCACCAAAAAGCATCTGGAAGCGGTAAAAAGGGTCTTCAGATATCTTCAAGGCACTGTTCACATGGGTCTCTGGTATCCTAAGGACACCGCAATGGAACTCACGGCTTATGCAGATGCAGACCATGCGGGGTGTCAAGATACTCGTCGAAGTACTTCGGGAGGTGCTAAGTTTTTGGGGGAAAAGTTGGTTAGCTGGTCTTCTAAAAAGCAAATGAGTACATCTATATCTTCCACAGAGGCTGAATACATTGCCATGTCTGCGTGTTGTGCTCAAATCCTATGGATGAGATCACAACTATCAGACTATGGTTTTGCATACAACAAGATTCCCCTGTATTGTGACAACAAAAGTGCTATCGCTCTTTGCTGCAACAATGTCCAACACTCCCGATCAAAGCACATCGATATCAGGCCTCACTTCATAAGGGAGCAGGTTGAGAAAGGGATTGTTGAACTCTACTTCGTGAGGACGGAGTTTCAGTTGGCTGATATCTTCACCAAGGCACTTCCGAGAGAACGATTTCAATTTATTCTCCCGCGACTTGGCATGAAGAGTTTGAAACCTGAAACCCTCAAGTGTCTTCAAGAAGAAAAGGAGGAGTAAAGGATTTGCTTCACATATCCTTGTATATATTTGTATATATCTTAAAACAAAAAGAAAATAGAAAAATATAAAACCTATAAAAACCCTAAAAATCAGAAAAACAAAAAATACCAAAAATAGTTCTTTTAGGCATGTCTTCTGTTTATCGATAACATTTACGGTCCTAGAAATGTCATTCAATAATGACACGGGTCTTTAAATGAAGCTCGAGCAGAAGTTATATTAACTGGTTAAAACATGTCTAATCGGCTTGCAGTTACTTCAGACTGCAACCCGTGCATTATTATGGGGAAAGCATGTCGCCAAAAAGACGGCTGTTCCTCCAACTGGGTGATGTTCACCTGCGCATGGATTACTTTATATCCATGTTTCTTCGATTTGATGTACGTTTCAGTGCATCATTCCTCGTATAAGAAGAGAAGTCTTCTTTACATCGCAAGTACTTTCCAATCTATGATTCTTCAGAAAGTATTTGTATGAAAACTTGGTGGTACCATGATTTTTGAATATCAATCAGAATTGAATTTTTCATAAAAATCTATCACTCAATCAATGACTACAGCTATTCCAATAGAAGAAGGGTCATCGATTGAGGGGGAGAGTGATGATTTTTCAAAATTCTATATCATCAAAACACGTTACTTTGCACCAAATAAGCAGTGAATTTTATGAAACATGTTGCTATGTATCAGTGTATGATCTTTGTTAAATTCAAAATCTTCAAAACTTATCATACATGACACCAACATTCTCCCTCAGAGATTGAGGGGGAGCATAGTAATGTTCCATTATCAATATATATTGAATCAGACCACATTTTCTCTCATATTTTCTAAACTTACTTAAATCAATTGGGATCACAAATCTCAAAAGGTTTGAAATTTTTGATCGGGGGAGAGAATGTGATTTAAATATGAAATCTGATAAAATGTGATCTTTTGGACTCATGTGTAGGCTCTCCCATATGTGCTAAACTCTTTCGTATATCGATGCATATATTAAGGGGGAGCAAATGATTTGTGATGGTAATTGTGGAAGAACACCAAAGACCGACCATTTTTATCTAATGTACTGGAGTTATAAGGATGGTAAGGTTAGGTATTAGTTCCCATGACCCAGTCAGAACCGGAGGGATCTTCCCAGGGACAATCCTATAGTTAGAATAGAAGTCCTTAGGAATGATTAAAAAGGAGAAAAGTGAATAAGGGAAGAGTACCGACTGAGATAGAGCTAGTACTGGAACAAACCCAACAAGGTACTAGTGGTGAAGTCTCGGTAAGTGCTGAAGGGGTTGAAGAATGAAAAATAAATGTAAAGATAAAGGGTGAAAAGAAAGAAGCCCTCCTTACACCTTAGGCAGAAACCGGGTCAATACATATGATGCCAGAATCACTAAGTTGATCGCTGACATTGAAGACAAAGTATCATGGACCCAGTGATACGCTGCACAACCCTCCCTAGCCACTCAAGGCCCCTTAAAGGACTCTTGTTTCATTTGTCACGGAGATCAATACATGTCTATTGTCTTTCTTACTCCGAGTTAGACGATATTGAAAAGGTGGCAGTCCTCTCCAGCCTCCAATCACTAAATCAAAATGCACTATTGAGTCTAGAGCCATGAGATCATCCATAAATCTCATTAGGACACAATTCCAATATGCTTGTTGTTTCATACACTGTGAAAAGTAAGAAAATATATGTTAAAGAGTCCTACGCATTATCCTTGTGGTACTGCCAGAACGTCCGAGTGATGCGAAAGTATTCACAATGAAGATGGAAATCCTTCTAGAGCCAACATCAAACAAGCTCTTGGTAGGTGACATGTGAGATCCTTCATGGATCAAATTTGTGACAACTGGAAAGAAACGATGGGGCGATTCACATTTGAATCAAGCTTGTTCTAGGAAATGGATTGACGGATGCTTTTG
Organism: Artemisia tridentata subsp. tridentata; assembly: GCA_021014915.2. Classification (NCBI taxonomy): domain Eukaryota; kingdom Viridiplantae; phylum Streptophyta; class Magnoliopsida; order Asterales; family Asteraceae; genus Artemisia; species Artemisia tridentata. The sequence goes on from CP139505.1 coordinate 361,500,831, forward strand.
GAAAACATTTCAATGTGCTCACCAACTGAGTTTCGAGCACATTGATTGTGTAAATTTTCAAACAAAAGTGTTTATGATGAAAATGTGAGTCAATTTATAAAACACTTGTCGTGTTGCATAAAATGTTTATCCAGTGACACGCGAGTGATTTTTCTAATCAATTTTTCATCAATCAGTGGGTATTTAATTCACTGATTCAGTCTACCGTGCTGTCTGCTTTGAGACGTTCCGGTATGAGAACATGCTTAGTATGATGATTCTGACATTAATTTGTTGGAAGACTCATTACTACAAGCTGGAAATTCGTGTCAAGGAGAATCTTCTTTAAAGGGGATTCTACCTAATCACAGGTCGGTCCTCACGGAACCGAAGTTTAATCCAACCACACCGAACGAATGACAAAGCCATATTCGTTCTCCAACTTTATTGCTAACTGGTTTATTTCAGATTCATATAAAGATGGTGATGGTGGTTCCTGATTCCAGTAGAGACGTGTCAATCCACACTCCATGCTCATACTTCCAATTCACTATCAAAGACATCATGATAGATGAAAGACCTACAACACAGCTTCTGCAACTCTAATGATAGCTATCATGATTGAGAAAAGTGTGAGCATGCGAGTTCAACAGTCACAACATATCACATGAAGGCAATATTACAACGGATGAGCTTGGAGATTTACGGTGACTGATGATCTCAAAGAATTGTCAAAGATCACAACTTCACATAGAGACGATGCTGAAACAAGATGACTAGAAGACATATGTTGGATGATATTATCGAAGAATCTTCAAAGATCATCCAAGACAAAAGATCAGTCGTCAAAAGAGTTTACTGCTGAAAGTGCAAAGTTTCATGACTTTGAAGAATCAAGACTACGAGCTAGGAATTTACAATCATGTAATGGAATGCTAGAATTCATAATATTAATCCCGAGGTGACCTCCCTTAGGGGGAGATTGTTAGGAATATAAATATTCATGTGAAGACTCGGTCACCCCGAGTATCTGTTAGCATTAAATAGCTCGTAGGATTATTAGTATTATTATTATTAGTTTAGTTATTATAGTATTCGTGGAGTTGGTCGGGTCTTTACCCTCTGTCTGCTCACTCCACAGCACACACGAGGCATATTATGTATGTGTATAAATACCCCTCTCCCACCAAGGGAGAGGGTTGGACCTTCTCATAGTTTAATCTAATATTTCTCTTTTTGGGTAAAAGGGTTTAAACCCTGGTAAATATATTACGCCAAAAACAATGAAGTACAATTGACATGGGTGAATCCCATGCCCTCAGCCCATTACATAGGCGATACACACATGTAACTAAGCAAACAACTGCTAAACGCAGAAAACCAATTACATTTAAATTACAATCTAAATGTAAAAAACAAGGTTCATAGAACCAGATCCATAGTGAGCAACTCTGTCTTCAATGATCTTTATTGCTTGACCCACGAGTGCAACACCAGCTTCCCATAACTTACATCAATGCAGCAATATCCATGGTAGTACACGAACAGCACCAATCCACGCCATATAGCTACATCAAACTTCCCTTGATCCAAAGTCGATCCATTGCAGAATGTGCCATACGGATCAAAAGACAACTAATAAACTATGGCATAATTCTTTAAATGATTTATTATCACTTGCAAAAGTGATTAGGAATGAACACGCGACAAGAAAAAGCCATAGACTCCCAATAGGGATTAAACAATCCCTAACTTACACACAACATTGAAGCTTTAACAGCAAAGAACCGAATCAGCCCCAATCAAATAGAAATAACCTCCATTATTGCCAACCAAGTAGGAGCAAATGTGAAGGACTAGCAGGTGTAAACACCATAACTTCCAGCAAAATCCTCAAAGCCTGCAACTCAATGATAACCAGGTTACACCAACGCAACCATCAGCAATAATAAACATGTTCCAGTAGCAGGTCTAAGGAATAGCAGAAACAAAAATAGGGTGTAACCGACGCCCATCCATCCAATCACAAACCAGGTCTGATGTTGCGATTTGAGGTAGAACGTGGTAAACCCTAACTCCCAATGAGAATATTTCCATATCAGCCACTACTAAAGCATGTATGACAGCGCAAGAGTAGTATCAGTCATGAAACATCCAATAGGGATATAATACATGCGACCAATAATAATAAGAGGGTTTGAAAACCCTAACATCCATGCGACCAATGTATTATACCCTAACTTCCAAGGAGCCATAGGACCGTAAAGAACAGGTCGACCCCACGTACAAGAACATCCAATAGGGTAATCAACCTAGCGACCAACAACAGATAGTCGACTAGGATTACACCACCATGCCGTATGAGTCGTATACCAGACCAGAATATTGATAGAAAACATCGAAACAGCAGATCTGAGAATACTCATCATCATATCGTACTCCAATAGGGTTATGAACCCTAACTTACAGAGGAAGCCTACGAGTCCTCAACTTGCATCTCTCTCTTGAACCCATGTAATAAAAACGAACATCCAATAGGAACATCCAATAGGGTAAACTTGCAGCAGATAAAAGAAACATCAAACCCTAAGTAGGATCTGATCACGTTAAGCACCAGAACAACCAGTTCGTATCATCTAGTGGATCGATTTAAAGAAAACCGACAATCACAAGATACGCCATGGATGTATACCCCAACAATAAAAGCATGCACGTGAGTAATAATAAGAATGGAGTTCACATGCAAGAAACAATGATGGAATAAGCAACCGACCCACATAACATTTATTCCCAACCGACCCACGATGAATTTTGCAATAGAAAGAATTAAGTTGTCACCGTCCCACGATGGGAATTAACCAATCAAAGTAAGATGTAGGTCGTAGAAGAAAAGGATTCACAATAATTTGATTTGCAATTCGAAGAATCACAAGATCGTTCGTGGAATTAATGGGTGAATCGTTTTTTCTTCTTGCGTCGCCAGAGAGAATATTTTTTAGGGTTTTCCATCATTAGTTTAATCTAATATTTCTCTTTTTCTCTCAAGGCTCCCAACTTTCTCATCTTTCTCTTCATCTCATTCGGCCACAAATCTATAGAAACACACGAGTTATGATTTCTACTTAGTTACATACATCCCTCGTTTACAATGAGGACTAACGGTGCAAATAATTTCTCCGTTATCTCTTAACGAGATAGATAATATTACACCGTTAGCCTTCAGGACTAATGGTATTTGCACCGTTAGTCATTTTTTGTACGTTTTCTCTGTTTTTTGTACGTTTCTCCGTTTTTTGTACGTTTTCTCCGTTTTTTATACGTTTTTTGTACGTTTTATCCATCTTTTTACGTTCTTTGTATGTTTTATCCGTTTTTAACGTTTATTTATCCCTTTTTTTTACGTTTATCTGTTTTTATCCGTTTTTTGTATGTTTTATCCGTTTTTTTTTTTTTTTTTTTTTTTTAATGTTTTTTGTACGTTTTATCCATTTTTTTAACGTTTTCTGCACGTTTTATCTTTTTTTTAAAATTTTTTTTATACTTTTTATCTCTTTTTGTACGTCTTTATCCAATTTTTGTACATCTTATCCTTTTTTTTACATTTTTGTACGTTTTATCAATTTTTAACCATTTTTATCCCTTTTTTTTTACGTTTTATCTGTTTTTACCTTTTTTGTACGTTTTATCTGTTTATATCCGTTTTTTACGTTTTATCCACTTTTGAACGTTTTTATCCGTTTTTTGTACATTTTATCCCCTTTTTTAGTGTTTTTTATACGTTTTTAAAGTTTTTATCCGTTTTTATCCGTTTTATCCCTTTTTTGTGCCTTTTTTTACGTTTTTATCCGTTTTTAAATTTTTATCTATTTTTTATCCGTTTATATCCGTTTTTTTAATGTATTTATATGTTTTTTCATTTTTGTACGTTTTATCCTTTTTTGTACGTTTTATCTGTTTTTGTACGGATAAAAACGTATAAAAAATGGTTAAAACGTAAAAAAAGGGATAAAACGTACAAAAACGGATAAAAACGTAAAAAACAGACAAAAACGTACAAAAAACATAAAAAAAGGATAAAACGTGAAAAAAATTGATAAAAAACGGATAAAAATGGACAACACTTACAAAAAACATAAAAAAGGATAAAACGTATAAAAACAGATAAAAACGTATAAATAATGTAAAAGAACGGATAAAACATTCAAAAACGGATAAAAACATACAAAAACGGATAAAACTTAAAAAAGCGGATAAATAATGTTAAGAACGGATAAAACGTACAAAAAACGGATAAAATGTACAAAAAACGGGTAAAAACGGATAAAAACGTAAAAAAAGTGGGTAAAACGTGCAAAAACAGATAAAACGTACAAAAAACGGAATAAAAAACATAATAAAAGGGATAAAAACGTAAAAAACGGTTAAACGTACAAAAAACGGATAAAACTAATAAAATGGATAAAAAATGTACAAAAACGGATAAAAAGTAAAAAAACGGTAAAACCAAAAAAAACAAAACGGATAAAAGTAAAAAACAGTAAGCAAAAAAATGATAAAACGTACATAAAACGTAAAAACGTACCAAAACGTAAAAAAATTGATAGAAAACGTAAAAAAAGGGTAAAATGTTCAAAAAATGGATAGAAACGGATAAATTCTAAGGAAGGGTTTTTAATATGGGAGCGATTAGGATAATTTTGGGGTTAATTTGAGGTGATTTAGAGGTTTCATAGTTTAGAAGATGGATTATTGAATTTAGATGCGGAAATGCTGCCCGATTTGCTAGAATCATTTATCAGTAATTATCAGGTGAGTTTCATAGCCCATACTTTTATACGTTTTGAATTATTTTTGGGGGAGATACATGCTCAATTAATTTCATTTACTTTCATAAGTACTCTAAACTTTTACGGCTTAACGTGAGTCATAGCCCCACTTTTACTTGTTTAATTACTTTATAAACTCTTTGGGGGAGATACATGCTCAAATACTTGCTTTGACTTCCACAAATACTCAAAACATTTATACTCTTATGCAACGCTATACTTTTTATACTTTTGGACATGAAGTGTAGTTACGATATGTGCCTTAATGTGTTACACTTATTCTTATACGCTTTATTCTTTAGCAACTGTTTAACTCTTGCTTGGAGCCGTTGGAGAGGTATTGATAGTACTATCGGGCTGACGCCTCTACCATTGGTCCTAGATTTATCTCCTTGGGTGAATATAATACAGTATTCTTGTGTAAACTTACGTAAACTTTTCATGAGGTTCGGTTGTCATGAGGTTTAGTTGGATATTATTCATTACATTAAGTACTCACATATATCGTACACACATATGTCCTACTCATACTATACTTTCGCAGTGGGTTGTAAACAGACAGGTTACAAGTTTTGTATGGGCGGGACTTGGAACTGAGTGGATTTATAATACCTTTGCTGTGGGAACATTATTTGAAGGCTTTACAATTTAACTAAACTCTATGAACTCACCAACCTTTATGTTGACACTTTTTAGCATGTTTATCTCAGGTTAGTAAGGCGATAGCGGATGCATGGATCAAAGAGTCATTTGCATGCTTTGGAGACTCATACTTTTATCCTTTACCATTCGATACATTTTGAAAACATTTATGTAGTCATATACTTTGGGACCTCTTGTAATAACTCTGATTTAAATAATTCGAATGGTAACTTTTCAAAATGTCTCATTTAGAGGTCGTTTTCTATACCTTGTGATTTATATTAAGAAGTAGCACCTCATTGACACTATCTTTCCGCTGTGATATTTTAGGGGTGTTACAAAATGGTATCAGAGCCAGGTTATAGAGAACTAGGTTGTATTTAAGAGCCTAGACTATAACTGCTTTATACGTTGAGTCCTTCCTCTCTATCGCCTTGCACACTTTAAACTTTTCATGATTTTAGTACCTAAGAAAGACTTTTATAGTTGAACACCAAGTCACCGAACATCATATGAGTCGATTAGTCCAAGCATTGCATTGTTACTCCTAAATTATACATAGCCTGCGCACCTATGTCTAATTCAGGAAGAATCATGCAATGACGGGAGTAGTAGTCTCATATGTGTAAGCAACTCCATAATCGAGCCAAATTTTTAAAAGACCTCCTTCATACCACTTGTTTCGCAGCTTGATCTAAGTGGCAGTTCTTGTTTGATGAGTTGCGAAGATCAAGCTAGAATTAAGTTGTTACTCAAACCTTTTTAGCATAATCCCATGACAGTTCTTGTCTGATGAGTTGTGGGATTAAGTAAAAATCGGTTACCTAAATGTCTTTTGAAGGTTATGCTCGAGAATGGGAAAGTTTTCCTCATCAAACCTAGACCAATACAGGGTAATCTAGCTTTGGCAATTGAAGGAAATAACCAAAACCCTGGAATCTATAACAGTCTGCCTCGTGGTCGAGCATTCTATTTGGGTCATTCGGATGCAGCTCACGCATAATGGGTACGCTTTCCCTAGACAATTAGTATTCTACCTTATTATTCAATTTCGGTAAAACTTAGCTTTGCCCTACAGGATTCATGCCTCTATTAGATAAGAAACCTAGATACATAAGCTTTGGCATAATTACTTTAACTATACACATCGACTATTCGTCAACATCTAACACAGACTGGATATCGGGACGAGATTCCATTTAAGGGGGTGAGACTGTAACCACCGGTAAATTTTCAGTTGCACTAAACTAATACACATTCTAAATAAAGAATACTTATCAATTTTTTTTAAGTCTAATTTTTTTAAAAGATTAAACGTTATCAGTTTATCTTATCACAACAACAAATTAATGTGACGTAACTCACATTCTCAATAAACGTACTCACCAACACCAACATGTCTTAAGTATGTTTCAAATAAACATTCTTTACATGTCAAGTATAAAAGATTGCAACTCTTATTTACCTATTATTTATTTATTATCATTAATTAAATAAATAAACGCTTCTATATGATTTTCATGCAATGTACCATGTACTTCTAATATATAAATATCTAGTTACTATTAATAAATGTCTATTTACTATTTATCAAAATATCTATTTAGTATTCATAAATATTTATTTACTATTCATCAAAATATCTATTTACTATTAATCAAAATATCTAGTTACTATTTATAAATATATATTTACAATTAATCAAAATATATAGTTACTATTTATAAATATCTATTTACTATTTATCAAAATATCTATTTACTATTCATCGAAATATCTAATTACTATTTATCAAAATATCTATTTACTATTCATCGAAATATCTAATTACTATTTATCATTTATTACTATTCATCGAAATATCTAATTACTATTTATCAAAATATCTAAATATTTTCAGAAAATTTCTTCAAAAATAGAAATAAAACTAGTTCATTATTTTCAAATAAAAATTCACATTCTCCCTGGTTCCCCCCCCCCTAAAAATCGGCCAGAAAAAGAAAAGAAGAAAGAAAGGTGCGGGTTTTGCTTATTTAGTGTTCTAAGGGTCGTCTTCTTCCTCCTCCTCCATGATGCCGCCACCCGCAACCTTCAATTCATCCTCCATACTTGATTTTCAGGCTCCAAGTTATACACATAAGTTGATGGCATAAGTATTCTCTACGTAAAAATTAAGTTTATTTTGTGTTTCTGCGGTTAGATTAAGAGCTACACAATGGTGGGTAGGAGCTATGGATCTCGGGGAAATTTTTGAAGCATTTGCAATGTTAGATTGGTAAATTCTAAGAAAGGGTTTTTAATATGGGAGCGATTAGGATAGTTTTGGGGTTAATTTGAGGCGATTTAGAGGTTTCATAGTTTAGAAGATGGATTATTGAATTTAGATGCGGAAACGCTGCCCAATTTGCTAGAATCATTGATCAGTTATTATCAGGTGAGTTTCATAGCCCCTACTTTTATACGTTTTGAATTATTTTTGGGGGAGATATATGCTCAACTAATTTCATTTACTTTCACAAGTACTCTAAACTTTTACGGCTTACCGTGAGTCATAGCCCCACTTTTACTTGTTTAATTACTTTATAAACTCTTTGGGGGAGATACATGCTCAAATACTTGCTTTGACTTCCACAAATACTCAAAACATTTATACTCTTATGCAACGCTATACTTTTTATACTTTTGAACATGAAGTGTAGTTACGATATGTGCCTTAATGTGTTACACTTATTCTTATACGCTTTATTCTTTAGCAACTGTTTAACTTCTGCTTGGAGCCATTGGAGAGGTATTGATAGTACTATCGGGCTGACGCCCCCACCCTTGGTCCCAGATTCATGGCTTTGGGTGAATATAATCCAATATTCTTGTGTAAACTTACGTCACGAGGTTCAGTTGGCTCTTATTTATTACATTAAGTACTCACATATATCATATACACATATGTCCTACTCACTCTATACTTTAGCAGTGGGTTGTAAACACACAGGTTGCAAGTTTTGTATAGGCAGGACTTGGAACTGAGTGGATTTATAATACCTTTGTTGTGGGAACATTATTTAACTAAACTCTATGAACTCACCAACCTTTGTGTTGACACTTTTTAGCATGTTCATCTCAGGTTAGTAAGGCGATAGCCGATGCGTGGTTTTGCAACCTTACAACAGGTTTTACCTCTCGAGGGATCTCAAGAGGCTTACAACCCCACCAGGCAGTGTACCTGACCGATGTAGTATAGTGTATTGGTAAGTACGGGGGATTGATCGTTCTCCACAGGGAATAGTGTTCGTTAGGTATGAAAAATTTACTCTAATAGGTCTAAGGGTTGAGGAAGATTCTTTTTATGTTTTTATATTTTTTTGAAAGCAAGTAAAATCTCGGGTTTGAAAGAGTGGGCGGAATTAGTTGCTAGTCAACTAACCCAAATTACTACGAATGCAAATAAAATAAATAACTGAAAATAAAAAGTTTGGTGAAAACTTATGTGTAGAGAAATGTGTTTACTTAGATTTCCTTACTCCCTAACTATCTTTTACCGGTTGATTAGTGTGTATTAGTTGCGTGGATGACGGGTGTATTCCTTAATACCAATCGTGGGGTGGCGTACGTACTTCCCCAACTCTACAAGCTCCTACTTCACTCCTATGTCGAGCCGGCTAGGAAGCTCCTAACATGGGATCACTAGAATTCGCTTGTGCATTAAATACAACCATAAAAACCTTTAGTACGCATTTGGTTCATGTTTCTTAAGACGTTCAAGCAAGTTACCGAATAGGAAGTTAGCCAGTTTTCTTAAGCCTAACATAGATAAACAATCATCCAATACAACTAATAACACACTAATAACCAATAATCAATAGCTAGGTTTCATTAGATCTAAGCAAACACAAGATAAATCTAGCCTAGCATGTTAAACAAAAGACAAGAACAAGATAAAATCAAACAACACATAGACATATTGAATGATTAATTGATAACTTATCTTTCAATGTAACATGGAAGATCTCAAGGCAAAAAGCCTTGAAAAAGATGCTAAAATCGTCTTAGGGTTTTCTCCCAAAAATTCCACACTAAGTTCCACACTAATGACAAAAAATTAGAAAACTATATATAGAATTTTGGATCTGACGGCGTCACGTTATGGAGTGTGACGCCGTCACCTCGCCGCTTCTAGGGTTCCCGGATGGCCTTCTTGACGCCGTCCCTCTTTAGCTCTCCAAAATCCGTTCTGGCTTATCAAGGCTTGACGCCGTCAGACCTTGAACGTGACGCCGTCCCTCTTTGAATTAAGCCGTGACGCCCTTGATCAGGTTAAAGCGTGACGCCGTCAGAATTCACATGCAATTTTCACTGGCTTATCATGAGTAAATTTCACATCCACCTTTTCTTGCCAAGCCATGACGCCGTCTGGAGTAAATCCTGACGCCGTCAAAGGTAACTTCCAGCACAATTTTGAGACTTTGTCGTTTTCTTCACTTTTATGCTCCGAAAACGTCCAAAATGCTTCCTTTTCCAGATTTCTCCTCAAAAGTACCTAAAATGACAAAAGGAACGATTTAGGGCAATATTTGATCAAATAAATACGATTTAGGGCTTAAATGACCCCTTAAAAGCGGTACACTTTTCGCTTCATCAAATACCCTTACACTTGAGATTTGCTTGTCCTCAAGCAAATGTGCTTTTATTCTAATCAAAATACAAGTTAGGGGTCATTTAATGCTAACATAAAAGTAATTGCAACAAATAGTCGTTCCACTTTAATCATAATAAGCACGGAGATTACAAACTAGCACCTCACAAGTAGTGTTTAGATACTCACATCTCTCAAGTGTCATCAAAATAAATCTCATAAATGAAAACGGATAATATCTCTCACTACCTGTCATAGCAAATAGATTACCATAGGCTTGGGAAAGGATCGAAAACCTCCTCCACTAGGCGTAAGCACCTAAGATAAACTATCAAAGAGGGCTTTTACATGGGTTATAATGTTAGGTGTAGGGAAAAGGAAAACACGGTTTTGTTGGATAAGGGATATTTTACTGGTGGCGAGTTAAAGATCTTGATTAATTACATGTACTATACAATGTTGCTAAGCCAAGACTCGACTCGATCTTAAGCTAATGAAAGAAAATAACAAAAACAAAAAATAAACATAAAATGAAACGGGATGGTAGTCCGTATGTTTTTTCTATTTTTCTTTTTCTCATTTTTTTGTATTTTTCTTGATTTTTCCGATTTTTTTTTTTTTTTTTTTTTTTTTTTTTTTTTTTTTCATACACTTTTGCCCTACCATCCAAAATAATACATCATAGGGGCGTTGCATCCCCCTTACACTTGAACTTTTACATAACTTTACAAATAACTATTCTAATGACTCGAATTAAGATAATCGAAAAACTTGGAGTACTTTTAAAATATTTAGCACATATGGGGGTAATAAATGATGTTCTTCCCCATTACTCCATTATACTAGTACTTTACCCATGAGTCCCAATCGTCCCAAAACAATATGTACAAAGATATGACTCGACTTAGCAACCATGTAATCAACTAGATAATTAACTTGGGTTTAAACAAATGTTGTCACAATAATGCACTAAAAATGAGTGCATACAAGGTAGGCTAAGGCGATTTGGGTGTACATTTAAGTGGGGTGTAAACAAATTCTTCCTTTAAGTAAAATGCTTAAAGGTCGAAACGAAAAGATAGGCTCTGAGGGGTGTACTAGGGGTATCGTGTACTAAAAATGAGTACAACGCAAAGGGTGTGGGAGAATTACTTGACCAATGTAGCCAATGTAATTATAACAAAAACACAGGTGTAAAACAATGGGTTAATCCTAATGCCTCTTATCATGTAGTAAATCTAACTACACGAATGTAGTCTCACTTGTGGCCTCGGAATGGTCCTAACGCAAGTTCTAGAATCTAAGTGCTACCGGTACACACATCATAGCATAAATGCTTTTCCTACCAATTCTAGGGGCGAACCTCACATATTTGGGGGTGGAAAATTTTTTAGTGGTACGGTTTTTGTGCTAGTCATATAACTCCTATCCGTGAGACGCTCATTAAGATCAAAGTTTCACTCCTATATGTTGTAAAAATTTTTAAATTTGGCACTAAAATTGCCCTAACAGGTATTTCTCTCAGTTTTATTACACATCTACTATTAAACAAACAAAAATCAAGCGCAAGAGCATTCTCTAAAATCGTACTTTTACCCTCCCCTTACACTTAAGATGAACATTGTCCCCAATGTTCAAATAACAAATGTAAAAGCATAAAGTAAAAGAATGAAATCAAATACTCCCCTGATTCGCTCGGTGGATAATGAAGTTACACGGTTAGATCTTCTTCCAAAGTAATGTTGAAGCTCCATGACTAATGCATCGCCATAAGCTTGATTCAAAACATTTCCTTGTCCAAAATAACCTGTTAAACCTGAGAAAACAAACACGAAAACCTGCATAACATCGGCGGGAAAAATCTATATATAAGGATATAATGCTTGTGGAATGATAATTTTGCAGATTCCTGGAGATTATAAGTTGGAGATTTAATAAAAACTTTTTATGAAAACAAAACTTTCAAAAATTTCTGAAAATTAAATCTGACGCCGTCAGAAATGACCTGACAAAAATTCTCATTTTAAGTTTCCGGAAAATTTCTGGAAAAACCTTTACCTTACTTCCTGGAAATCCTGCAAAACATCATTATGACTCGATACAAGCATTTGACTCAAACAAATACGAATATGTATGTTAATTTAATATTATTACGATTCATGTTCATTTGTTCTAATAAACCGATTTAGATTTCCCTTACACTTATCTTTTGCAAAATACCTTTATATGTAGTTAAGACGAAGTTAAAAACAAAATAAAGCATTTTCACAATTTTAGTTTTGAACATGAATCAATAATAATAAAAATTAAACACACATACGGAAACAAATAAAAACAAGCAAACAAATAAATAAACACACAAAGCAAATAAAGCTTGGGTTGCCTCCCAAGAAGCGCTTTTCTTTATTAACGAGTCTTGTAGCTAGACTCAAAGTCACGCTACCCTATATAAGTAAGCTCGTCATCGAGGACGTCTTTAGGGTTAAGCTTGGATTGAAGTTTCCTATTGGTCCGCTTAGTACGATATATCTTTTCAAACTTCTCTCCATCCGGGTCATATAATGTCATCTTAATATGCCATGACCCATCTCCATCTTTGGGTGGTTTGTCCCAATCCCACTTGTGATCATCCTCCTCACAAGTCCACTTATTCATCCCTAGGTTAATTGGCAAAACTCCTAGGAACTCAATCATCCTTCTAAAAACTAGAGGGTCTTCAAATGGATCCAATTCGGTGTCCCTAGCCAAGAGTTGCTCTACCGTATGTGTTCGGTTAACAAAGTCCTCTTCTAGGTAAAATGGGCGTTGGGGTCATATGAAGTCTCTATCAATCCAAGGTCCATATCTAGATGGTCTCCTATTTAATTCTAACCAATGAGGTGTCGGTTCCTCACTAGTATCATAGGCGTGTTTCTTAACATCATAGACTGACCAATTATCTCCTTCTCCTACCGCTATCTTGGATTCCTTACAATCAATCATAGCACTAGCGGTCGCCAAAAATCCTCTACCTATCAACAAGGGGCATGTAGGGTCGCTAACCATATCAAGGACGTGGAAATCGGCTAAAATGGTTAGTTTTCCAATGTGTACTAACACGTCCTTAACTACTCCAACCGGGTAAGCAACACTTCCATCCGCTAAACCTATTATCACCTCGGTTTCTTCAAGTTTTCCTAGTTTTAGAGAGGTGTAGAGAGGTAACGGAAGTAAGTTAAGGCTTGATCCAAGATCGGCTAATGTGTCATAAGCCTCCGAATTACCGATCTTGCAAGGTAGAACAAATAGGCCCGGATCATCTAATTTCTTAGGTAGCTTATTTTGAACAAAGGCGGTCCCTTTTTTGCCTAACTTGAGCTTCTTCTCGTTCAACACATCAATAACCGGACTTTCAAGGTGGAGCTCCTTGAATTCTTCGTCAAGGTTTTGAGTGGGAGGTGTTTCAACTATGTTGTTGACCAATTTGGATGTCATAACTTCTTGGTCATTTGGAACGACTTGGGTTTGTTTGAAACACGTGCTCGTGGAATTGACCGAATAATATTGTGGACAAGAACTAGGGGACGAAACCGATGAAATAGCGTTGACGTTTAGTTTCGGGTTCTTGACCGTGTTGCTAGGGAGTGCTCCCATTTCTCGGTCATTGAGGGCTTTCAACAAGGTGTCAATCTTATTGGTCATCTCGCTTTGTTTTTGTTTGAAATCGGCTTCAAACTTGGCTAAACGAGCTTCTTGAGATGCCATAAATTGAGACATCAATCCTTCAAAGTTATTGGTACTACCATTGCCGGAAGGATTGTTGTTGAAAGTACGGTTCGAGTTGGAACCGCTTGATTGGAAACGATTAGGTGGGTTGGAAGAATTGGGTTGTTGTGCGTTTTGGTTTTGTTTCCACCTAAGGTTCGGGTGATTTTTCCATGAGGGGTTGTATGTGTCACCATAAGGGTTTGGCTCAGGTTTGAAAGTGTACCACTTACCTCCCGCTCCGTCGGTACGCGAGGATGCGTAGTCCACAAAAGCTTGTTCGGGGAGTTCCATGCAATCACGAGTGTCATGGGGACCACTACATAATTCACATGAAGAAGTGATTTTGTTCACTTGGCTTGAAGGTTTAGGAGCCTCGTAGGATTTCATGAGAAACTTGACTTGGTCTTCAAGTTCTATGATCCTACGGTCGGAAGTGCTTGAATTGTTCGAAGGCAAAGATATTGCCTTGACCGTTTTATTCAAATCACGGGGATCACTCCAACTTTCGTTGTCATAAAGAGCAAGATCCTCTAGGAGAGCCCATGATTGTTCCGCACTTAGATCACGTAGCTTACCACCGGCCGATTGGTCAATGGTTTGCCTTGTGGAGAGATTGATATGGTCATAGAAGATTTGGACTTGGAGCCAAAGTTCTATGCCATGGTGAGGGACTTTTTGGAGTAAGTCCTTGAATCGAGTCCATGCCTCGTAGAGAGTTTCGCCTTGACGTTGTTGGAACATCAAGATATCATTCCTTAGCTTGGTAGTTCTTCCCGGTGGGAAAAACTGAGCAAGGAAACGAGGATTGATTGGTCTAGAAGAGTTTGGACTTGGAGTCAAAGTTTCTATGCCCTGGTGGAGGGATTTTAGGAGAGAAGTCTTGAATTTGAGTCCATGCCTCATAGTCAAGTTTAGCCTTGGGGTTGTTGAATAGATCATCATGCCTTAGCTTGGTAAGTTCTTCCCGGTGGCTGACCAAGAGGAACGAAGTGGTGAGATCATCAAGAGGTGATGGATCCTGAGTGGTATTGATTCTAGCCATGACTAGCTTGGTACGCAGAGAGTAATTGAAAGTACGGTCGGGTTTGTCTTTGAGTGGAATAGGTTATGAATCAACGATTATTGAACAGTCCTTAGATGTTGATTAGGATCTTCAGAACGAAAGTCAAAGGAATGCGATCCGCTTTTGCACCAACGGAATGGTGTCGGATCGCAAGGAGTAAATGGTCCTTGATGAGCTCAATGGTGTTTCGTGCCATGGTGGCTAGGACGGAGTACTCCTAAAAGTACTGGGCTCTAGGGTTGGTGGTGGTTGTTCTGTGGTGGTGGGTTGTTGGAATCAAGGCATATTACCAACTTCCACCGATGTCGATGGTAATGGGTACGAACAAAGAACGAAAAAGATAGACTAGAGACTAGAAAAAAATAAAATATAGAAAGGTCTAGTGAGTAGCATAAAATAAAATCAACTAAACAATAACTATCCCGGCAGCGGCGCCAAAAATGATGCGTGGTTTTGCAACCTTACAACGGGTTTACTCTCGAGGGGTCTCAAGAGGTTCACCACGGCAGTGTACTGACGATTAGTATAGGAGTGGTAATGGGATTGATCGTCTCCAAGGGATAGTGTTGTTTGGTATGAAAAATTTCTCAATAGTCTAAGGGTTGAGGAAGATTCTTTTTATGTTTTTATATTTTTTTGAAAGCAAGTAAAATCTCGGGTTTGAAAGAGTGGGCGGAATTAGTTGCTAGTCAACTAACCCAAATTACTACGAATGCAAATAAAATAAATAACTGAAAATAAAAAGTTTGGTGAAAACTTATGTGTAGAGAAATGTGTTTACTTAGATTTCCTTACTCCCTAACTATCTTTTACCGGTTGATTAGTGTGTATTAGTTGCGTGGATGACGGGTGTATTCCTTAATACCAATCGTGGGGTGGCGTACGTACTTCCCCAACTCTACAAGCTCCTACTTCACTCCTATGTCGAGCCGGCTAGGAAGCTCCTAACATGGGATCACTAGAATTCGCTTGTGCATTAAATACAACCATAAAAACCTTTAGTACGCATTTGGTTCATGTTTCTTAAGACGTTCAAGCAAGTTACCGAATAGGAAGTTAGCCAGTTTTCTTAAGCCTAACATAGATAAACAATCATCCAATACAACTAATAACACACTAATAACCAATAATCAATAGCTAGGTTTCATTAGATCTAAGCAAACACAAGATAAATCTAGCCTAGCATGTTAAACAAAAGACAAGAACAAGATAAAATCAAACAACACATAGACATATTGAATGATTAATTGATAACTTATCTTTCAATGTAACATGGAAGATCTCAAGGCAAAAAGCCTTGAAAAAGATGCTAAAATCGTCTTAGGGTTTTCTCCCAAAAATTCCACACTAAGTTCCACACTAATGACAAAAAATTAGAAAACTATATATAGACTTTTGGATCTGACGGCGTCACGTTATGGAGTGTGACGCCGTCACCTCGCCGCTTCTAGGGTTCCCGGATGGCCTTCTTGACGCCGTCCCTCTTTAGCTCTCCAAAATCCGTTCTGGCTTATCAAGGCTTGACGCCGTCAGACCTTGAACGTGACGCCGTCCCTCTTTGAATTAAGCCGTGACGCCCTTGATCAGGTTAAAGCGTGACGCCGTCAGAATTCACATGCAATTTTCACTGGCTTATCATGAGTAAATTTCACATCCACCTTTTCTTGCCAAGCCATGACGCCGTCTGGAGTAAATCCTGACGCCGTCAAAGGTAACTTCCAGCACAATTTTGAGACTTTGTCGTTTTCTTCACTTTTATGCTCCGAAAACGTCCAAAATGCTTCCTTTTCCAGATTTCTCCTCAAAAGTACCTAAAATGACAAAAGGAACGATTTAGGGCAATATTTGATCAAATAAATACGATTTAGGGCTTAAATGACCCCTTAAAAGCGGTACACTTTTCGCTTCATCATAAGGCGATAGCGGATGCGTGGATCATAGAGTCATTTGCATGCTTTGGAGACTCATACTTTTATCCTTTACCATTCGATACATTTTAAAAACATTTATGTAGTCATATACTTTGGGACCTCTTGTAATAACTCTGATTTAAATAATTCGAATGGTAACTTTTCAAAACGTCTCATTTAGAAGTCGTTTTCTATACCTTGTGCTTTATATTAAGAAGTAGCAACCCATTGACACTATCGTTCCGCTGCGATATTTTGGGGGTGTTACAGAATGGTATCAGAGCCAGGTTATAGAGAACTAGGTTGCATTTAAGAGCCGAGACTATAACTGCTTTATACGTTGAGACCTTCCTCTCTATCGCCTTGCACACTTTACACTTTTTGTGATTTTAGTTCCTAAGGAAGACCTTTATAGTTGAACACTGAACATCATATGAGTCGATTAGTCCAAGCATTGCATTGTTACTCCTAAATTATGCATAACCTGTGCACCTGTGTCTAATTCAGGAAGAATCATGCAATGAAGGGAGTAGTAGTCTCATATGTGTAAGCAACTCCATAATCGAGCCAAATTTTCAAAAGACCTCCTTCATACCACTTGTTTCCTAGCTTGATCTAAGTGGCAGTTCTTGTTTGATGAGTTGCGAAGATCAAGCTTGAATCAAGTTGTTACTCAAACCTTTTTAGCCTAATCCCATGACTGTTCTTGTCTGATGAGTTGTGGGATTAAGTAAAAATCGGTTACCTAAAGGTCTTTTGAAGGTTATTCTGGAGAATGGGAAAGTTTTCCTCATTAAACCTAGACCAATACAGGGTAATCTAGCTTTAGCAATTGAAGGAAATAACCCAAACCCTGGAATCCATAACAGTCCGCCTCGTGGTCGAGCATTCTATTTGGGTCATTCAGATGCAGCTCACGCATAATGGGTACGCTTTCCCTAGACAATTAGTATTCTACCATATTATTCAATTTCGGTAAAACTTAGCTTTGCCCTACATGATTCATGTCTCTATTTGATAAGAAACCTAGATAAATAAGCTTTGGCATAATTACTTTAACTATACACATCGACTATTCGTCAACATTGTTTCAACATCTAACACAGACTGAATCTCGGGACGAGATTCCATTTAAGGGTTTGAGACTGTAACCACCGGTAAATTTTCTGTTGCACTAAACTAATACACATTCTAAATAAAGAATACTTATCAATTTTTTTTACGTCTAATTTTTTTCAAAAGATTAAACGTTATCAGTTTATCTTATCACAACAACAAATTAATGTAACGTAACTCACATTCTCAATAAACGTACTCACCAACACCAACATGTCTTAAGTACGTTTTAAATAAACATTCTTTACATGTCAAGTATAAAAGATTGCAACTCTTATTTACCTATTATTTATTTATTATCATTAATTAAATAAATAAATATTTCTACATGATTTTCATGCAATGTACCTTGTACTCCTGATATATAAATATCTAGTTACTATTAATAAATGTCTATTTAATATTCATCAAAATATCTATTTAATATTCATCAAAATATCTAGTTACTATTCATCAAAATATCTAGTTACTATTTATCAAAATATCTATTTACTATTTATCAAAATATTAGTAGTTTTTATTTATAAATATCTATTTACTATTTCTCAAAATATCTATTTACTATTGATCGAAATATCTAATTACTATTCATCAAAATATCTAGATGTTTTCAGAAATTTTCTCTATAGATAGAAATAAAACTAGTTCATTATTTTCACAGAAAAACACACATTCTCTCTGGTTCCCCCCCCCCTTAAAAATCGGCCAGAAGAAGAAATGAAGAAAGAAATGTGCGGGTTTTGCTTACTGTGTGTTCTACGGGTTGTCTTCCTCCTCATCCTCCTTGATGCCGCCACCCTCAAGCCTCCATACATCCTCCATACTTGATTTTCAGGCTCCGAGTTATACACATAAGTTGATGGCATAAGTATTCTCTACGTAAAAATTAAGTTTATTTTGTGTTTCTGCGGTTAGATTAAGAGCTACACAATGGTGGGTAGGAGCTATGGATCTAGGGGAAATTTTTGAAGCATTTGGAATGGTAGATCGGTAAATTCTAAGGAAGGGTTTTTAATATGAGAGCGATTAGGATAGTTTTTTGGTTAATTTGAGGTGATTTAGATGTTTCATAGTTTAGAAGATGGATTATTGAATTTAGATGCGGAAACGCTGCCCAATTTGCTAGAATCATTTATCAGTTATTATCAGGTGAGTTTCATAGCCCCTAGTTTTATATGTTTTGAATTATTTTTGGGGGAGATACATGCTCAACTAATTTCATTTACTTTCACAAGTACTATAAACTTTTACGGCTTACCGTGAGTCATAGCCCCACTTTTACTTGTTTAATTACTTTATAAACTCTTTGGGGGAGATACATGCTCAAATACTTACTTTGACTTCCAAAAATACTCAAAATATTTATACTCTTACGCAAAGCTATACTTTTTATACTTTTGGACATGAAGTGTAGTTACGATATGTACCTTAATGTGTTACACTTATTCTTATACGCTTTATTCTTTAGCAACTGTTTAACTCCTGGTTGGAGCCGTTGGAGAGGTATTGATAGTACTATCGGGCTGACGCCCCCACCATTGGTCCCAGATTCATGGCCTTGGGTGAATATAATCCAGTATTCTTGTGTAAACTTACGTAAACTTGTCATGAAGTTCAGTTGGCTGTTATTTATTAAATTAAGTACTCACATATATCGTATACACATATGTGCTACTCATACTATACTTTTGCAGTGGGTTGTAAACACACTGGTTGCAAGTTTTTTATGGGCGGGACTTGGAACTGAGTGGATTTATAATACCTTTGTTGTGGGAACATTATTTGAAGGCTTTACAATTTAACTAAACTCTATGAACTCACCAACCTTTGTATTGACACTTTTTAGAATGTTTATCTCAGGTTAGTAAGGCAATAGCGGATGCATGAATCATAGAGTCATTTGCATGCTTTAGAAACTCATACTTTTATCCTTTACCATTCGATACGTTTTGAAAACATTTATGTAGTCATATACTTTGGGACCTCTTGTAATAACTCTAATTTAAATAATTCGAATGGTAACTTTTCAAAACGTCTCATTTAGAGGTCATTTTCTGTACATTGTGCTTTATATTAAGAAGTAGCACCCCATTGACATTATTGTTCCGCTGTGATATTTTGGGTGTGTAACAACATAGTCTATTGAGATAACTCCTGTTGAGAGTAGTTGTCGTATCGAATTATGTCGTCGACGGATATGTCTGGACTTTCCATTATACATTATGCTATGAGCTCTGCCAATTGCCGATTGACTATCACAATGTATACTAATGGCCATTACCGGTTTAGGCCACCTTGGTATGTCCTCTACGAATTGACGTAGCCATTCCGCCTCTTGTCCGCATTTATCTAACGCGATAAATTCTGATTCCATCGTGGACTTAGCTATAATAGTTTGCTTGAAAGACTTCCAAGATATAGCTGCCCCTCCTAGTGTAAACACGTATCCATTAGTCGATCTAGAATCCTTTATGTCAGATATCCAATTTGCATCACTGTATCCTTCTATAACAGCTGGATATCTTTCATAATGCAGTCCATAATCGCGACTGTATCTCAAATAATGAAGTACCCTAGTCATAGCTCCCCAATGTGCATAACTTGGATTACTAGTATACCTACTTAGCCTGCTAACAGCATATGCTAAGTCAGGTCGAGTACTTGTCATTAAGTACATTAACATGCCAATAATTCATGAATACTCTAATTGAGAAACACCTATGCCTCTATTTTTAGATAGATGCTTACTGGTGTCAATTGGAGTTCTAGCTAGGCCGGAATCCCCCGCATTGTGAGTATTAAGAATTTTGTCCACGTAATGTGCTTGACTTAGCACAAGTCCATTTTGAGTTCGTATGATCTTTATTCCAAGGATTACATCAGCCAAACCCATATCCTGCATGTCAAACTTTGATTTCAACATGTCTTTAGTAGATTTGATCATCTTTTCGTCACTGCCAATGATAAGCATATCATCAACATATAAACACAAGATTACATTTCCACTACTTGTGTCCTTTACATAAACACACTTGTCGCATTCATTAATTTTGAATCCACTCTCTAGCATGGCGTGGTCAAATTTTTGATGCCATTGTTTGGGAGCTTGCTTTAAGCCATATAATGACTTAACAAGCCTACAAACTTTGTTCTCTTGTCCAGGAGCTATGAAACCCTCAGGTTGGTTCATGTAGATTTCTTCTTCTAAATCCCTGTTTAGAAAAGCCATTTTCACATCCATTTGGTGAACTTCCAAATTTCTTAAAGCGGCAATAGCAAGTATCATCCTGATCGAGGTTATTCGCGTAACAGGCGAATATGTATCAAAATAATCTAGACCTTCTCGTTGTCTAAATACTTTGATTACCAATCTTGCTTTGTACTTGTCAATGGTGCCATCGGCTTTCATCTTCTTCTTGAAGATCCATTTATAGCCTAGTGGTTTACAATCAGGAGGTAAATCCACGAGCTCCCAAGTATGATTTTATAAAATAGAATCTATTTCACTTTTAATGGCTTCTTTCCATTGAGGCCCTTCCAAGGAAGTTACCGCTTCTCGATAAGAAGTAGGTTCATTTTCTACCATAATAGAAACAAAATCGGGTTCAAACGATTTCTCGGTTCTTGCCCTTTTGCTTCTTCTAGGTTCAACCTCTTATTCCTCGATTTGATCTTGTCTCTCATCTTGGAGATCATTATCATCTCTTTGTCTCTTATCTTGGATAACTTCGTCATCTATTCTAGATGAACTTCCAGTTTCCTTTGTTAAACAAGGAAATATATTTTCAAAGAAGGAAGCATTCCTTGATTCCATTGGTGTCCCCTTTTGTAAATCCGGATTCTTCGAATCATGTACACTGAAACAATAAGCACTACTATTCCTAGCATATCCAATGAATATACAATCCACAGATTTAGGTCCAATTTTTTGGGCCTTGGGTTTTGGTATAGCTACCTTTGCTAGACACCCCACACTCGTAAGTACTGATATGATGGTTTTCTTCCCATCCATAGTTCATAAGGGGTCTCTTCTTTTTCCTTACGAGGTATCTTATTTAAAAGATAAGTAGCCGTTAGAATGGCGTCCCCCCACATGTCCTGGCTTAAACCAGAACTTATCAACATGGCATTAACCATTTCCTTCAAGGTACGGTTCTTCCTTTCGGCAATACCGTTTTGCTGAGGTGAATAATGGGCAGTGAATTCGTGTCTAATTCCATGTTTAGCACATAAATCAGCAAATGGAGACACATATTCACCTCCTCTATCACTTCGTACAACCTTGATTTTCTTATTAAGTTGATTCTCAACTTCGTTTTTGTATAGAACAAACTTGTCTATAGCTTCATCTTTACTTTTTAACAAGTAAACGTAGCAATACTTTGCACAATCATCAATAAACGTGATAAAGTACTTATTTCCACCTTTTGTGGGTAGTGATTTCAAATCACATATGTCAGTGTGTATCATATCAAGTGGTTCGGTTTTTCGTTCAACCGATTTCAAAGATGATCTTGTAAGTTTGGCTTCAACACAAGTTTCACATTTATATTTCGAGTCAATATGGAAATTAGGTATGCAATTAAATTTAAATAAACGACGCATCGAATTAAAATTTACATGTCCAAGACGGCCATGCCACACATTAGAAGACTCAATCAAGTAAGCAGAAGAATTCATTTTATTGATATCATTCTTAACAACCATTACATTGAGCTTAAACATACCATTCAGGGCATATCCCCTACTAACATACATTTGATTCTTAGACAGAACAAACTTATCAGACTAAAAAACAAGACGAAAACCAAACTTGTTCAACAGCCAACCAGACCCAAGATTCTTGCGAATCTCTGGAACATACAAGACATTAGTCAACTTAAGCTCTTTCTCTGATGTCATCTTCAAGATTACATCTCCTTCACCCTTGATATCAGCAGTTGCAGAGTTACCCATGTACAACTTCTCTCCATTGTTAACTGCTCTGAAAGAGTGAAACATACTCTTATCAGCACACACATGACGGGTAGCCCCAGTATCAACCCACCATTCCTTGTTGTTGGAACCTACCAGGTTAACTTCAGATATCGTGGCAATGACGTCAGACACCATAGCAATCATGTCCATATTATCATTCACCATATTAGCTTGGCGTGGAGTCACCCGCTTCGGCATCTTACAGTTAGCAGCACGATGACCCGGTTGGTCACAGTTGAATCACACCCCTTAGAACTTCTGTTTCACAATTGCAGCTTTAGGAGCAAGGCACTCAGACTTCCCTTTGAACTTCTTGTCATTCTTTCCTTTTCCTTTGCCTTTACCTTTGACATTAAACTTTGAAGATGACGAAGCATGCTCAACCATATTTGCCTTAGCAGAATCAGGCGTATAAGTGTTTTTCTGAGCCAGCTTGTTGTCCTCTGCAATACGAAGACGAACAACCAAGTCTTCAATACTCATCTCCTTTCGCTTATGCTTCAGGTAGTTCTTAAATTCTACCCAGCTTGGAGGCAACTTTTCAATGATACAACAACTTGAAAAGTTTCACTCAAAGTCATTCCCTCAGCATGAATGTCGTGTAGCAAAACCTGCAGATCTTGAACCTGACTCATCACATTCTTTGAATTATCCATCTTGTAATCCAAAAAATGAGCTACCACGAACTTCTTTGTACCAACATCCTCAGTTTTGTACTTGCGTTCCAATGACTCCCATAATTCTTTGGCAGTATTGGTCTTGCAGTACACGTTGTACAAAGAGTCCACCAAACCATTCAGAACATAGTTGTGACACAAAAAGTCTGAATATTTACATGCTTCCATCGCTTGAACAGCCCATTGATTAGAGGATTGACCTTCCGTAGGAGGTTCCACGTGAGGTGGATTCTCTTTTAAGAACCGTGCAAGGTTCAAAGTAGTGAGATAGAAGAACATCTTCGGTTGCCACCTCTTAAAATTCTGCCCATTGAATTTCTATGGTTTCTCAGCATGATTAGCAACCGTGTTGGTAACTGGCGCACCAGATACATTCACAGTAGTATTCACAGGAGGGGTAGTGGTGTTTGTCATCCTGAAAAATCACCAAACACAAACAGTTAAGACAACTGTTATACAATCGGTATCTAATAAATTCTATTATGATTTCTTAAAAGCTTGTACCGAATCTGCTTCAAAGAAACTCTATCTTGCTTTCAATGAATCTAGATTTAAATAAACCGAATAAGAGACTAAATAAAATAGATCAGTTTAACAGAAACTCAATCTTGGTTTCAATATAAACTGATAAGAATAGACTGCTTTAAAATCGTTTTAGATTTGTACACCAAATCTGAAAATTAAAATCCTGATAAGAAAACTGGTTTTCCAAAGAAACTCAATCATGGTTTCGACAGAAAACAGTTTGTATATGAAATCAGTTAATTAATAATTAATCCGATTATACGAAAAGTGTTTTAATTCTGTTAAACAAAATCTGTTTTAAGACTGTAGGAAACGGTGTACACTTTTATTAATTAAATCAGATTACAATAAATAACAGAATGTAAATAACAGAAAATTAAATAACAGACAGCAAGGAGTAGAAGCAGAAGACAGACACTATTCAACGAAAATTAAACGAAAGCAGTAAAGGTCGGTCAAGGCACGAGGCTCGTGTTTAACATGATTCCCTTAAAACATATTCGTCGTCTGTTTCCCAGGGTACAACTGCCAAAGTTGATGTACAGCCGGACGTGACAAACTTGCCTGAAAGTTCACGAAAAAGGTTGCGTGTTTCTGATCGAAGGACTGCTGGAAATCGGTAACTAAGGAGTTGCGTTTTTCCTGTGTATCAAACTGAATGAGGAGTAGTTTATTTTGTAGCCTAAACCTATGCTGGTCACCAAGACAAGATATCAGCCAAAAATAAACTGATATACAAAATCTGTTAAACAATAAACACGATTTGCATATATAATATTTACACAACAATATTCTGTAAACTTTGTCAATAAGTTTCAAATCTATTCCAAAATAGATTTACAGAATTTAGGAAAATGAATCTCGAATTTGCAGTAAAAAGATACGCACGTATGCGAGGTTTCGGAGCTGCATTCGTGCCCGCAGGTGGCACGGGCTCGCATGAGTTCAGAAGCTTCGAACTCATTTTGGCCCAGAAATCCTCAAATCTGCACCCCCCTGCGCGCGCACGTAGGTGTGGGAGTAAAACCCAACTAAAAGCATTTTATAGCCAATACCAAGATTACCTTATAAACAAGATTTGACTTCATGTTTTGGGCAATGTGGGATGCAACATTTTTCCCATATTTTGTGTTTCACGTGCCTCACTTTGAGACACTATATCTCATTCATATTAACTCTATTTTGGACACACTTTCGCTCGTTGCGAAGCTCTCTTTAAGGAGAACGCAAAGCTACCAAGAAATATAAATATATATAAGATATAAATATATTAAATAGTATCCAAAATTTGCAAAAACTCATTTTGCAAAACCCATTTTTCAACAAAAACTGTTATCCGAAATTTCAGATATCCGAATTGAAAAAAGTTAGCTAAAATAATGGGTCAAACATAAAACCATCATCGTAAATTTCGGATATCCAAATTGTGAAACTAGTTATTGACAAGTCCCATAAATTATTTAAATTAACAACAAAAAATTATTGTTGAATATGTCTCATTTCATATTTTCGTTTTAGGCCTCAAAAAGCCATGAGACGATTCTGATACCATCATAATCATTTTTACCACTTTGACAAATTTTAATCTTTTAAATAACTTTGTCTAAATTCATGCAGCAACTATTTGCGAAAGTGATTTCAAACTTATAGAAAAAATGGCCCTCTAATGAAAAAATTGAAAACCGAACAACAAAAATCCATAAACCGTAAAAGTCAAACCTAACTTTTCGTTCGAGGTTTGGTTTTAGCCAAAAACCGCCCCAAACCGCAATAACGAATTTAATTTCAACAGTAGAATTTATTACATATATGTTAATCGATGTTGTTTCATCATATTAAACGACACCTATATAACATTAATCGCCACCACAACACAAAGCAAGTACCACATTAATATTTAGTTAACTATTGATACTATGAACAACTTACTCATTCAATAAATATATTGGACCAAATCTTATAAAATCTCCACATATTAAACTACTTTGCACCATAAAATATAAGAGATGTTTTGGTAAGTGAAGAAATTTGGAGAATAAATTGATAACGTATGTGTACCTAATCAACCTCATTTTGCAAAAAGTGATCTTTCTAAAAGAGGAAACTATGCTAAAATTTACATATTCACTATATATATTATAGAGGGGCGGAATATTCCCCCGAATCTGCCACAAACGAATAAAAAACAATATCGCTAATAAATAATATTATTTCCTCAATAAAATATTAATTAGCTTGTCGTGGCTAAGTTGCAGCCCATGACTGGTTTGAGTGAGCCCAGAAGTTGCTTTTTCACTGGTGTGTTAGAGATACTAATTTTAATAAAATACAATTTCTTTAATAAAAAACTATTTTCTTTTACCAGGCTAAATGTTCGGCGGCCCACTCTTAAATTTTTTTCCCTTTTTTTTCTCTTATTTGTGGATAATATAGACGAGACCACATGACAAAATAAAACAGAGCATGACTATATCACCAATACTTAAAGTTCCTGCATACATCTTACAACAAACTAAACATTGCACGTATTAGAAGGCGAAAGACAATTAAGCAACAGTTTTAAAGAAAACTCCCGCCGCAACGCTGCGGGCGCTAGCTACTTGTTTTAAACATATCTTAAACTCTAAATTCTAAGTAAGATCAACACGCGCGTATTGTTTAAACAATTTCTTTTTAATATCCGTGAAATTCATGGGTCTTTTAGCTAGCCCCTAATGAAACACAGTTGTAAAAGGTTAATTTGACAATATAAGGGTGAAAGTAAGAAAATGAGATAATATGTTATGGTTTTTAGGGATAGATGTGAGTTTTCATGATAAGTTATGTAATTCCTATATATCATTGTATAAACAAGGTTATATTATATAGTGTTCTCATAGCTAAAATAATAAGTAATTAAAGGCGGATTAAGCTCGTACATTAATATTGGCTAATAATGGCTTAATATTTAGCTACATTAATGGTTTAAGCAAAGAAGATTTGCATGATTAAAAACCTCATTTCTCTATTCGAGTAATGATAGTAAACACTTATCGATAAAAATAAGTCTTGCCATACTTTAGTTCATCATGTATTTGTAAACGAGCATATGCTCACCGCCATCGCAACAGAATCCAACTAATCGAATGATGTTAGGATGTCGTAGTTGCGCAAGATACGTTCTCTCCGTCTAAACAATTGAAAGTTTCACTAGTCTTAGTTTTACATTAGAAAGAAATTCATATAAGTTACGTAGTTAACTTTAAAGCATCTACTGTGATAACCTTTAAATACTTTACTAATTCAAAAACAGATGGTGTGGTTTGTGGTTCTTAAGAAAACCGACATTTTTGGTTCGATTTTTAGTTTTATATAAAAACCCAAACAGAAAAAATCAAACCACCCATACAAATGTTCACAAAACTAATAAAAAAATTATACATATTAGTTTTGATACAAGTAATCACCAAAGTCCAAAAATTAAGAGACATGTGTATCAGATATTCGTAACGGATGTTTATTTAGCTAATACTACAATAAATTCGTAAAGTTAGTTTTCTTTATTTCATATATGTTCGCACATCTCATCTTTATATACATGTTATGTAATCATATTATTTTTTGACAAAATATTCAACTTACTTTCTGGGATTTCTTGATTTAAGTTGTGGGTGTTTAAAAAATATCCATATTCGGATATTCAAAAATTTGATCTGAATTTATTAAAAAGGTTGGGTTTTATAAAATGTCTGTTATGGAACTCATATAAAAGTTCTCCAAAAATGATAGATATTTGGATATCCGGATATATAAAACTGTTATTCAAAATTTCGGATATCCGAATTGAAAAAACTTAGCTAAAATAATGTGTCTAACATAGAACCATTATCGCAGATTTCGGATATCCAAGTTTGTGATATAACTAGTTATTGATAAGTCATTTAAATTATTTATATTAACAACAAAAAATTATTGTCGAATATGTCTCATTTCATATTTTCGCTATAGGCCTAAAAACCCATAAAACGACTCTGATACCATCATAACCGTATTTAACGCTTTGACAAACTATATAACTTTGTCTAAATTCATGCGATAACAGTTTGCAAAAATAATTTCAAACTTGTAGAAAAGATGACCCTAAAATAAAAAACAAAAAAAAACCGATAACCAAACCGCCAAAACCAAAAAAACCAAATCGAACTTTTGGTGCGGGGTTTGCTTTTATAAAACTTAAAACTGAACTTTTAGTTCGGGGTTTGGTTTTAGCCAAAACGGCCCCAAATCTCCCCATGCTCACCCATATTCAGGGTGTTACATCGTAATATATTGTTTCAGCTTTGAGAGAACAAAAATCCACGACTACTTCCTGATGCGAGTTTTGCAAGACACAAAAAGTTTTACTTGTCAAAGGATCTTGAGAAGCTTACAATCCTCCAGGCAGTGTACCTGATCGTTGTAGTATAGTATAGGTATGCCCGGGGGATTGACCGTTCTCTAGGGGAATAATGTCGTTAGGTCAAGATGTATGACGAGATAGGTCTAGAGGTGAGGGATAATTCTTTTTGTATTTTTATATTTTTTAGAAAGCAAGTAAAATCTCGGTTTTTGAAGGAGTGTGCGGAATTAGTTGTTAATCAACTAACCCAAAATCTAATTATAAAACTAAAATTAAACAAAAAAAACAAAAAAAATAAATTTTGTGAACTTCTTATGATAGGAAAAGCGTGTTTACTTAGATTTAATTACTCCCTAGTTATCTCCTATTGATTCGTTGAATTGTCACGTCCTTATTTTAGTTGAAGCGTCGTATTCCTTATTATTGGTCGTGGGGAGGTGCCGAAGTCCCCAACTCTATGAACATTAGTCTCTCCTAAATCCCTTAACATCCATTAAGTTTTCTAGAATTTACAAGCCGTAATTCACGCAATGAATACAATGAACAAAACCAATAGTGCACTCTACGGTTGCGTTTTTAAGACGTTCAAGCTAGTTACATATAAGTGGTTAGCCATTTTTCTTAACCTAACGCGATAACAATCAACTAAACAAGAGACAACAAATCAATATTCAATAACTAGGTGGTATGTGCTTAAACACATACCTTTTCTTGACTAAAACCGGACCAAAATAACCAAAAACCCGACCAAAATGCCAAAAGATATTGTGTTTTTGTGTTTTTTTATGTGCAGGGATGGATATCGTGAAAATTGACAAAAGACACGGAAAACCCGAGAAAACGAGCACGGGATACGGAAAAGGCTCAGAACCGGAACCGGGAATAAAAATATGGTCAAATAGTCAACCAGGATCCTCCAAGTATCAAAGTTT
This sequence comes from Artemisia tridentata subsp. tridentata, assembly GCA_021014915.2. Classification (NCBI taxonomy): domain Eukaryota; kingdom Viridiplantae; phylum Streptophyta; class Magnoliopsida; order Asterales; family Asteraceae; genus Artemisia; species Artemisia tridentata. Next base: position 361,530,233 of record CP139505.1, read on the forward strand.
GTCTAATTCAGCCCTTAGATCACCTTTGAAGAAATTACAATTTCAGCCCTTAACTTTCAGCAAATTACATAAATGGTCCCTTGAAAACAAAATCCTTAAAACCCTCCTATACCACTTAAACCGGACCCTTAAACAATCCACCCAATCCACCTCACTTGACAACCCAACCCAACCCAACTCTTGTTTACCCAGCCCACGTTTAAGTCTCTCAGCCCAATCCACACCTTCTATCTAGTCCACCCCACTTAAACCTTTACCCGACCCAGCCTCATAACCCGATCCATCATCACTACTAAACCCGGGGTCAAAACATTTTGATAAGCAGTCAACATAAAATAAAATAAAACAAACACACTCTCTCTTTTTCACAGCTAAGAAACGCGCCCCCAAATATTCACTAAACCCAGAAAAATACTGTTACACGAACCCTAGCTATTTACCGTACCAATTTTACAGCAATTAAGGGTATATTCGACCAATCATTGGCCCTTCTAGAAGTTCCTGACAAGGAGAATGACACATGGCTGCGAGTGATTGGACCGAACACGCGTAAAGTTTGATCAAACAGTGGGAAATGAGGAGTGTTGAGCAAGGATTGATCTAAGGGTGATGGATAGCTCAAGTTGCACGCGGATTGCCAGGGTGGAAGTCCCAGAAGGTTCATTCGAGCTCTATAAATAGAAGAGGATTTCTCCTCATTTCGAGGGGTAGGATTTAAGTAGTGTTACTCTGCTATTTTAGTTTCTCAATTGTAATTTCAGTCTCAAACTAGTGTAATCAAGCTTTTTATTAATGAAATATTAGTTTACATTTTATATAATCCGTATTTACTTATTGTTCTTTAATTCTCAATTTACTTTTAGTTATTGTTTAAGCTTGTGTTACTGTTTTATTAGCTATTTTAAATCAATTTTAGTTTAAATTCAAAGTAATCTCTTAAGTTTGTGCATCTTATATATAAAAGGAAAAAAAATATATATAAAAAAAATCAGAAAAAAAAAAAAGTTTTAATTCAAACAAATCCGGCTGCAACCAGCCTTTTATTGTTCATATAAGCTTATTCAAGCTTCCATAGCTTGCTGTGAGCTTTCTAGTTCATTTATTCTCTCAAATCACATATAGTCAACATAAGTCAAGGCTGTGGTGATAAAGATGATGATCTGAGATTGAATTGGTAGTCCAAACTGAGAAAGGGAAGCAGTTGGCCTATCTAAAGATAGGCTTGGTTGAAGTGAAACCTCTGTTTAGCTGAGGTCCTCCTAGTGAGTTCTTCTTTTTCATTTTCAAGCTTCTTTTGCATAATAATGGTTTATATAGTATAGATCTGAGTTGTTTGCTTGTTTACTGTTTAATTGGTTCAGTTTAGTCATATTATACCTTAATAGTAGTAGTTTACTTGATATAATAGTAGATTGCATCTTACTTTTGTTGTGTGCACTTTATTGATCTTACTGTTTCATTACTGCCTCTAATTTGCATAGTGTACTCTTGTGCTGTTTAGATGTTTGTTATCTGAGTTTCTAGTTCATATAAGTTAGTTGATCATAATCTAAGTTTACTTGGTGGATTAGTTGGCTAAATCTCATTGTGCTTAAATATAGTTCACCATCAGATTCGAATAGGGGTGTTTGGAACAGTTTAGTTTACTATGATAGAGTACGATTTAAGCATTGCATTTGGTTTAGTCAAGTTACATTAGGCTGATATATAGTAGAAAAAAATAAAAATAGTAGGCTTATTAGATAAATAGTCAAATCTCTCTTTTAATTCTTCAAATACGCCATCTGTTAGAATTGTAGGTTCTTAAATCTTCAATATTAGTTTAAAAGTAGTTAATGTAGCTTATATTAGTTGCATAGTAGCTTATTACAACATAATTAGGCATTTAGGACAGATAGAATTTCATTAAAGTCAACATTGCAAAAATATAAAAAAAGTAAAAAAATAGTGATAATTCAGAAATTGCATAAACTTTAAGATCATTTGTAGGATTCAATAGTAGTTGGAAATTGAATTGGCTTGTTGTTCTGTGTTCTTTGGTTGCTAGTCTCTCATAATCAACAAGTAAATCTTAGTTTGATACTTATTTGCTTATTTGAAATAGTGCTCAAAGTTGGTTATCTGATCATTTGACTCCCCTGCACCATAAGGTTGTCTGTTTACAGTCACTTTCTCTTGTCCATAAATAGTTGATTTCTTGAGCTTAGGGTCTGAATTTGGGGCAAAAGCTAGACAAGCTAGCTGTTTATCAGTTTCTGCTTTTGGTTTTCTATTTTCAGCTTATTTGGTTAGCTTATTTGAGTCTCATTTTTGAGCTTGTTTGACTGATTTCAAAAGAGTGTGAAAAACTTAACTGTTTTGTGTTCGAGCTGTTTTCCAGCTTATTCCAGCTTGTTTAAATTCATTTCTCTTCAAAAAATTAGTGGTTGTTAATTGTTAATTGAATTTCAAAAGAAGAAAAAAAAAAATATATATATAGTTTAGTAAATTTGTAGCAACTCAGGATCGAACCTGGGTTGTTTTCTAGTTCTAAAACGTTTTTAATTTTCAGTTTTTACCAATTAGTCCCCTAGTTTCAGTTTAGTCTAATTCAGTCCCTATCTTTCTTTTAAAATCGTTTTCAGTTTTATACAAGTTTCAGAAAAGTACCAGTTAGTCCATGTCTTTGTTTGAGAATATTTAAAGTTTCAGTTTTTACATTTTTAGTCCTTAAACTTTTATAAACTTTTGTGTCTTTATTTTCTTTTATAAAATTAGTTTTTATAAATTACATTTTCAGTCCCTTGAGTTTTTAGCTTTGCATTTTAGGTTTATATCTTCACTATTAGTTTTATAAGTCTCGGGATTAGCCCGGGATTTGCGTTATTTGACTTCTTTTTGTGTGCATTTATTTTGATAACGTAGATTGCTTTTTAAATTTTCCATATTTTAGTGTAATCAACACCAAAATAATCACTTTCACGTTCACTTATTCACTTCACATTTTCACGACACCGAATCGATTTAAACGCCGTCAAACCTTCGTTGGGAGAACGACCCGGGGAAATATTTTCACAAATATTCCTTTGGAAAACGACTTAATCAAAAATGGCGCCGCTGCCGGGGAAGGCTTGAAACGTTGTCGTTGATTCGTATCGTATTTTGTGTTTTGAAGATCCTTCCTCGGAAGTTATTTGTTTTTGAAAAATACAAAAATACAAAAAGATAAATAAATAAAACACTTTTCCTAAAGTGTTTTCAAAAATACCATTAATAAATATCCTCGCTCTCGAGAGGGCGTTGTAAACCATTCCAAATAACAACAAAAGAGATCGGAAAATTAAACGTTTCTTGGATTATTTCTTTACTACAACCTATACACGGGGTTTAAGGAGGTCTTGACATTAAATTGCAGACCGAAGAGAGATCCATTCTTCTCTCCCGCCACGCTGCGCGTAGTTTAGAAAGAAACAAGTACGGTTGATCAACGATCACCAAAAAGAAAATAAATCTAATTTTTCATTAAAAAAAATAAATAAAAAAAAAAAAAATCCAAAAATATTTTCATTTTCAAATTTGGTTTTCGTTTTTAATTTTGTGTTTGTTTTTGGTGTATGCACACCCGTTCTTCTTCTCAACCTCTTCTTTCACCACTTTCAAATCCCGAGAGGATTATCCGTCAAAACAACCGTGTTCATTTCTCAACCGTTGAAGAAATGGCCGATGAACCAAACAATCAACACCCTCCGGTGGGTGTTAATGTTAATGCCAATCCGGCTCCCGATCTCCGACCAATGGAAGAATTACTCCAATCACCTTTCAATGGTGGTGGCAAAGCAATCGTGATACCCGATATGTTTGCAAATCAATTTGAAATAAAAACCGGGTTACTTAATCTTATCACCGGTATTTCCTTTCACGGTTTCGAAAATGAAGATCCTCATTCCCATGTCCAGAAATTCATTGACATCACCGAAACACTTAACTTGAATCACGTTCCTCATAATGTGCTTAAATTGAGGTTGTTTCCTTTTTCTTTAGTAGGAGCAGCCCGGACTTGGCTCGATAAGGAACCTCCTAATTCAATCTTTACATGGGATGACTTAGCCTCTAAGTTCGTGAACTACTTTTATCCTCCTTCTAAAACATCGAATCTCAGAAATCAAATCACTCGATTTCAGCAAGCTTTCGATGAATCATTCAACGAAGCTTGGGATAGATTCAAAGAGTTGTTAAAGAAGTGTCCTAATCACGGATTTTCAACCTTGCTTCAAATTGATACTTTCTACAATGGGTTGAATCCATCTGATCAAGATTCACTCGATTCTGCTGCGGGTGGAAATTTTCTGACTAGAAACACTCAAGAAGCTTTGACTATCATTGAAAATAAAGCCAGAGTGAGGAATTCTAGAACCAAAGCTCAAGTTTCAAATATGAGTAACAAATCAGATGATGCTTTCACCCGAGCTCTTAGCAAACAAGAAGAAGCTTTTGCCTCTTTCACTAAACAAATCGGGCGTCTAATTGATAAAGAAAGACCTTCTCAGCCCGTCAATGTTGTGAATCAAAAATGTGAGATTTGCGGTGGTCCACATCCTTATTATGATTGTAAAGCCTCCGGTGGCCAAGGTTCGAATGCTACCGTAGCATCAGTAACCTACAATCAGATTCAAGGATTCCGTCCTCAAAATAACCAAATGGGACCACCCGGCCTTTCTCCATTCCACAACAATCAAAACCATTTCCCTCAACATTACAATCATCAAGTCAATATTGTAAACCAAAGTTGTGAAACTTGTGGTGGTCCACATCCGTATTTCGAGTGCCCAGCCGCCGGTGGCTACACTCAAGAGAACGTTTATGCTGCTACGGGATCCTACAATCAGGGAGGTAACGGTTACCAACCACAAGGAGACCGTAATCTTCTCAGCTACCGTTCTAACAATTATCTTGGACCACCAGGTTTTAACAATCCAGCTTCGAACAATCAGAATCAGAACCAAAACAGAAATAATCAATTTGTTCCAAACCAAAACCGTAACAACCAAGGGAATTACCACCCACCAAACCCAGGAAATTACCATCCTCCCCCTAACACCAATCAAGTTCATAACCAAAACAACCGTGGGCAAAACCTTAATCAAGGAAACCAAAACTACAACCAAGGATTCGTTCCACCTCCGTCGCCCACGGATGAGTTGCTGAAACAACTAGTACTTCAACAAAAATCCCAAGAAGAAACAACCAGGTTTCTTATTAAGGAAATGACTGAAATGAAGAAGTCTTTAAATGATCGACCCTCGGGCTCGGGTACTACTTCTCTCCCAAGCAACACGGTCGCCAACCCGAGGGGCGATGTTAAGGCGATCACTACAAGGAGTGGTATTTCTTACGATGGACCCACGGCTCCGATTACCTCTTCTTCTCTTCCTCCTAAGGTAGTCGCCCGTGAACCCGAGGTGACAAAGGACATGGAACCTCCTACTAACAACGGAGGAACCAAAGACGTCCAACCTACGGTTGTCCATCCATCTGAACCAAAGAACGTTGAGCCCGAAAAAGCTCCCGAAGAAGCTTCCGTAAAAGCAAAACTTCCATATCCTTCGCGATTAAATGATCAAAAGCTCCGCGAAAAAGCTTCAAATCAAATGGAAAAATTCTTTCAAATCTTCCAAGATTTGCATTTTGATATAAGCTTCGCGGATGCTTTGCTTTTGATGCCAAAATTTGCTTCTACAATCAAGAGTTTATTGAGCAATAAAGAGAAATTATTTGAGCTCACAAAAACCCCTCTGAACGAAAACTGCTCAGCGGTACTCCTTAAAAAGCTTCCGGAAAAGCTTGGAGACCCGGGAAGATTCCTAATTCCATGTGACTTCCCGGGGTTGGTTGAATGTCATGCCTTGGCCGATCTAGGTGCGAGCATCAACCTAATGCCGTTATCCGTTTGGCAAAAACTTTCATTGCCCGAACTTACCCCAACTTGTATGACCCTCGAGCTTGCAGACCGGACCACGACTATTCCACTTGGCATAGCCGAGGATGTCTTCGTCAAGGTGGGGAAGTTCCATTTCCCAGCAGATTTTGTGGTGGTTAATTTCGATCCTGACCCCCGGGTTCCTCTAATTCTCGGAAGATCATTCCTGAGGACCGGGCGGGCTTTGATTGATGTTTACGGTGAAGAAATTACGTTGAGGGTGGATAATGAGGCCGTGACCTTTAACCTCGACCGAACTTTCAAATACTCCTCCAGTCACGATTCCGTCTCGGTAAATCGAATCGATGTGATTGATGTTGCCTTGGAGGAGTATTCTCAAGAAGTTCTTGGATTTTCCGATAAATCCTCGAGTGGAAATCCCACTCCTTCTACTCAACCCATTCTTTCCGACCCTTCCCCGTCCCTCACTCCGTTTGAGGGAGGTGATTTCTTCCTGGAAGAGGTCGATGACTTTCTTGCTATTGAAACACCAACTTCGCCGGAAGTTGATGATTCTTATCTTGATCCGGAGGGAGATATTCTTTTGCTTGAAAGAGTATTGAATGAAGATCCGACATCTTCTCTCCCTCCGATGAAAGAAATTCGAAAAGAAGAAATCAAAGAAATTAAGCCGTCTACTGAGAATCCTCCGGAGCTTGAGCTCAAGGATTTACCTCCTCATCTCGAGTATGCTTTCTTAGAAGATACCGACAAATTTCCCGTCATCATTTCTAAAAATCTAAAAGATGAGGAGAAGAATCAACTCTTAAACATGCTTAAAAAGCATAAGAGTGCCATCGCTTGGCAAATCTCCGATATAAAGGGCCTAGACCCTCGGTTCTGTACTCATAAGATCTTATTGGAAGATAATTTCAAACCCGCTGTTCAGCAACAGAGACGGGTTAACCCAAAAATCCATGATGTCATAAAGAAGGAAGTTCTTAAACTCCTTGACGCAGGGATGATTTATCCTATCTCAGATAGCTCATGGGTTAGCCCGGTTCATTGTGTGCCTAAAAAGGGTGGAATGACCGTCGTAACAAATGAAGAAAATGAGTTAATTCCCACACGTCTCGTCACCGGATGGAGAGTGTGTATCGATTACCGAAAACTCAATGATGCTACCCGTAAAGACAATTTCCCTCTACCATTTATGGACCAAATGCTTGAGCGTTTGGCGGGAAATGAGTTCTATTATTTTCTCGATGGCTTTTCCGGGTATTTTCAAATACCAATTGATCCCCAAGATCAGGAAAAGACCACCTTCACGTGTCCTTATGGAACATTTGCCTACCGACGCATGCCTTTTGGCTTGTGCAATGCTCCAGGCACGTTTCAGAGGTGCATGATGGCCATATTTCATGATATGATCGAGAAGACGATGGAGGTCTTTATGGATGATTTCTCCGTCTATGGAAATTCTTTCTCGTCTTGCCTCTCCCATTTAGACAAAATGCTGCAAAGGTGCGAAGACACCAATCTTGTGCTAAATTGGGAGAAGTGCCATTTCATGGTTAAAGAGGGCATTGTCCTCGGCCATAAGATTTCCAAATCTGGGATTGAGGTCGATCGAGCTAAAGTCGATGTTATCGCTAAGCTACCTCATCCCACTACCGTTAAAGGAATCCGAAGTTTCCTTGGTCATGCCGGTTTCTACAGACGATTTATTCAAGACTTCTCAAAAATCGCCCGGCCTCTGACCCATCTTCTTGAAAAAGATGCTCCGTTCTTCTTCTCTCCCGAATGCATCGAAGCATTCGAGGTTCTCAAAAAGAAACTGACTGAAGCTCCGATCTTGGTTGCCCCCGACTAGGACTTGCCCTTTGAGCTAATGTGTGATGCAAGCGATTATGCTATCGGTTCAGTCCTGGGGCAACGCAAATCAAAATATTTCCAACCGATACACTATGCTAGTAAGACAATGACCGACGCTCAATCTCACTATACTACTACTGAGAAAGAGTTGTTAGCCGTTGTCTACGCTTTTGAGAAATTTAGACCATATCTTGTCTTATCCAAAAGCATAGTGTATACGGACCATTCTGCTCTCAAGTATCTCTTAGCAAAACAAGATGCTAAACCGAGATTACTTCGGTGGATTCTTCTGCTCCAGGAATTTGATATTATCATTCGTGATAAAAAAGGAGCAGAGAATCTAGCCGCTGATCATTTATCCAGACTTGAAAATCCCCATCAAAGTGATCTCGAGAAAAAGGAAATCACCGAAACATTTCCTCTCGAGACACTTGGGAAGATATCTTTAAAAGATGATCCGAGTACCCCATGGTTTGCTGACTACGCAAATTACCATGCGGGGAATTTTGTGGTAAAAGGGATGTCGTCCCAGCAGAAAAAGAAGTTTTTCAAAGATGTTAAACATTATTTCTGGGACGACCCCTACTTATTTCGGATATGTGCCGATCAAGTAATCAGACGGTGTGTGCATGGCCAAGAAGCTATTGATATCCTCAAGGCTTGCCATAATGGACCCACGGGGGGACATCATGGTGCCAGCTACACCGCTAAAAAAGTCTTTGATTCTGGATTCTATTGGCCGACAATCTACCGCGATGCCCACGACTTGGTGAAGTCATGTGACTCTTGCCAACGTCAAGGAAAAATCTCACAAAAAGACGAAATGCCTCAAAATGCAATTCAAGTCTGCGAGATTTTTGACGTGTGGGGCATCGATTTCATGGGGCCATTCCCGTCTTCACGAGGGAATAAGTATATCCTCGTGGCCGTCGACTACTTGTCAAAATGGGTTGAAGCTAAAGCGCTCCCCACTAATGACGCCCGAGTGGTTGTTAAGTTCTTGAAAAATCTCTTCTCCCGATTCGGAACTCCTCGTGCTATAATCAGTGATCGTGGTACTCACTTCTGCAATGATCAATTTGCAAAAGTTATGCTCAAGTATGGTGTCACTCACCGACTTTCTACCACGTATCACCCGCAAACAAGCGGACAAGTCGAGGTTTCGAATCGTGGATTGAAACGTATCCTTGAAAGAACCGTTGGTGAAAATCGAGCCTCGTGGGCCGACAAATTGGATGATGCTTTATGGGCTTTCCGAACCGCTTTCAAGACACCCATCGGGTGTACTCCTTACAAGCTGGTTTACGGAAAAGCTTGCCATCTACCCATCGAGCTCGAGCATAAGGCATATTGGGCCTTGAAACATGCCAATTTTGACCTTAAGACCGCGGGTGATCACCGTAAGCTCCAAATTAATGAATTAAATGAGCTTCGGGATCAAGCCTACGAGAACTCTTTGATCTACAAAGAGAAAACAAAGAGGATTCATGACTCTAAGATTAAGAACCGCATTTTCAATGTTGGTGATCGAGTCCTCCTCTTCAATTCTAGGCTAAAGATTTTCTCGGGCAAACTCAAAACCCGCTGGTCTGGGCCATTCACCATCACTCAAGTTTTTCCATATGTAACCGTCGAGTTAGCTCAAAATGACGGTCCAAACTTTAAGGTGAATGGTCATAGGTTGAAGCACTATTTTGGAGGGGACGTACCATCATTGGTTGTCCCGGATCTCCAAACTTTCCCCATGGACAACTAAATTCGGGGTCGAGTCAAGCTCATGTGACTCGGTTAACAAAAACAAGCGCTTCGTGGGAGGCACCCCATGCTTATCTATCTATCTTCTTTCTATTTTCTTAATAAAGAGGAGGGGCTCCTCTTCCATATCTTGTGTTTCGTGGTATTTCTTGTGATGTGTCCAGGAATGCTCGATGATGAAGACTCTCATGCTCGTAGTTTCCTTCACGCTACTCGAGTTTCATCATCCGCTGCTCATCCGATATCCTAAATCTTATCGTTTACATCTATCTTTTGGCATAATTAATAAACGGCCTTAGATTTATGTAGGAGAACCCTTACCTTTAAGACATTGAGGACAATGTCTCGTTTTAGTCTGGGGGGGTAATCTTGCGATTTGATTTTTGCCTTGCCTTTTTGCCATTTTCTCATGCAACCCGTTTTTCCTCAAAAATTGAAAAAAAATCCAAAAAATGAGAAAAATTTAAAAAATTTTGCAAAAATATAATAAATTTTGACATTTTTGTTGACTTTCCGCTGGTGAGAGTAGGAATAAAATTCTGACTTGACCGGGCGTGTTGAGCCCTAGCTTGTCTCCTTAACTTACATAATCTATAAGCTTATGCTAGTCTCTTATACAAGGAGCTATAAAACGCGAATTCTTTTCAAGAGTTTGCAAGTTCCCATAATTGACTTTATATATGCATGGCTTGATTATTTGGCTAAGCATTCGCGGATCTTATTATTTAAGATTTTAAATTTGCGAAGAACGAGAAATGATAGAGTTGTTTATAAGTTAGATTGCTAAACGTGGAGAAGTTGGATCTCTTTAGAGCTCATCAAAGTTACTTGTGGTTTTTTGTTCCCATAAGCTTGTTTCACTCAAAAATAGTAATTTAGGAATAATTAAAGCTATTTTGGTTTTGGCGATAATTAGTTTTTATTTCTTCCTTAGAGAATTCTTGCTTATAAGAGTTGGGTACACATCAAGGTACTGCCAGTGTTACGGTGTAATAGACTATTCCATCTTGCCGGCTCGCAACCGATGTTGGGATTGTTATAAAAGCCGTAGGACTCGGGATTTGGCAAAATATATAATGAATAATGAATAATAATAATAATCCAAAGCCATAAAAAGTTTTCTGCATCTTGCCGGTTCGCAGCCGATGTTGTAGACTTCTAATAAAGGCAGAGGAAAAATTCCAAGGTCATAATAGACTATCACATCTTGCTGGTTCGCAGCCGATGTTGTGATTGTTATAAAGGGCCAAGGATCAATAATAATATGTGCTTAATAATGTTAAAAATGCCAAATGTCGACTCCGAGGTATCCTAATAAAGGCTTCTGTCTCTGGACTCGTAGATGAGTTGTTTCGGTCGCAAATAAAAGGGATATTCTCAAAATCGTGTTAAATCAGAGACCTTGATGTGGACCTCATTTTTGTATGCAACGGTTTTCGATGGAAGATTTGAAAACTACTTAGCGTCTAAACTAAGGTATCTTTATCAGAATAAAAATTATCGAAAGGAGAATTTGAAGAAATTCATTTCTCACCAAAAATAAAATAAATTGAGGAAAATAGGAATTTGGGAACAAAGAGTCCACATTTAGCTTTCTGAGTAGTGTTGGCAATCTAACTTGTAAATGACAATGATTTCGTTTTTAAGCTTAGTTTGGGGACTTGTGAAAAATCGGGGACGACGAATTTTATCCGTATGGTCACTTCTTTATGAGTCGTGTTTCCTACTCGAAGACCCTAAAAATTATCAATAGATAATGATTGTCAACAAAAGCCGTCACATGAATAATGAGAAAAATACAAAAATAGAATAAAAGGAAAAATGGGGAGTTTTTGGAACTTAAGATTTCTTGATCTCTTTTGAAAATTTTGCTACTTTTCAAAGTAAGTAAAAAGAGATTAGAAATTTTCGGTTTTAAAAACGTGTTTTTATAACATTGCATGAGGACATTGCAATAGCTTAGTCTGGGGGAATTTGGTATGTGCTTAAACACATACCTTTTCTTGACTAAAACCGGACCAAAATAACCAAAAACCCGACCAAAATGCCAAAAGATATTGTGTTTTTGTGATTTTGTATGTGCAGGGATGGATATCGTGAAAATTGACAAAAGACACGGAAAACCCGAGAAAACGAGCACGGGATACGGAAAAGGCTCAGAACCGGAACCGGGAATGAAAATATGGTCAAATAGTCAACCAGGATCCTCCAAGTATCAAAGTTTGTCTAATTCAGCCCTTAGATCACCTTTGAAGAAATTGCAATTTCAGCCCTTAACTTTCAGCAAATTACATAAATGGTCCCTTGAAAACAAAATCCTTAAAACCCTCCTATACCACTTAAACCGGACCCTTAAACAATCCACCCAATCCACCTCACTTGACAACCCAACCCAACCCAACTCTTGTTTACCCAGCCCACGTTTAAGTCTCTCAGCCCAATCCACACCTTCTATCTAGTCCACCCCACTTAAACCTTTACCCGACCCAGCCTCATAACACGATCCATCATCACTACTAAACCCGGGGTCAAAACATTTTGATAAGCAGTCAACATAAAATAAAATAAAACAAACACACTCTCTCTTTTTCACAGCTAAGAAACGCGCCCCCAAATATTCACTAAACCCAGAAAAATACTGTTACACGAACCCTAGCTATTTACCGTACCAATTTTACAGCAATTAAGGGTATATTCGACCAATCATTGGCCCTTCTAGAAGTTCCTGACAAGGAGAATGACACATGGCAGCGAGTGATTGGACCGAACACGCGTAAAGTTTGATCAAACGGTGGGAAATGAGGAGTGTTGAGCAAGGATTGATCTAAGGGTGATGGATAGCTCAAGTTGCACGCGGATTGCCAGGGTGGAAGTCCCAGAAGGTTCATTCGAGCTCTATAAATAGAAGAGGATTTCTCCTCATTTCGAGGGGTAGGATTTAAGTAGTGTTACTCTGCTATTTTAGTTTCTCAATTGTAATTTCAGTCTCAAACTAGTGTAATCAAGCTTTTTATTAATGAAATATTAGTTTACATTTTATATAATCCGTATTTACTTATTGTTCTTTAATTCTCAATTTACTTTTAGTTATTGTTTAAGCTTGTGTTACTGTTTTATTAGCTATTTTAAATCAATTTTAGTTTAAATTCAAAGTAATCTCTTAAGTTTGTGCATCTTATATATAAAAGGAAAAAAATATATATAAAAAAAATCAGAAAAAAAAAGTTTTAATTCAAACAAATCCGGCTGCAACCAGCCTTTTATTGTTCATATAAGCTTATTCAAGCTTCCATAGCTTGCTGTGAGCTTTCTAGTTCATTATTCTCTCAAATCACATATAGTCAACATAAGTCAAGGCTGTGGTGATAAAGATGATGATCTGAGATTGAATTGGTAGTCCAAACTGAGAAAGGGAAGCAGTTGGCCTATCTAAAGATAGGCTTGGTTGAAGTGAAACCTCTGTTTAGCTGAGGTCCTCCTAGTGAGTTCTTCTTTTTCATTTTCAAGCTTCTTTTGCATAATAATGGTTTATATAGTATAGATCTGAGTTGTTTGCTTGTTTACTGTTTAATTGGTTCAGTTTAGTCATATTATACCTTAATAGTAGTAGTTTACTTGATATAATAGTAGATTGCATCTTACTTTTGTTGTTTGCACTTTATTGATCTTACTGTTTCATTACTGCCTCTAATTTGCATAGTGTACTCTTGTGCTGTTTAGATGTTTGTTATCTGAGTTTCTAGTTCATATAAGTTAGTTGATCATAATCTAAGTTTACTTGGTGGATTAGTTGGCTAAATCTCATTGTGCTTAAATATAGTTCACCATCATATTCGAATAGGGGTGTTTGGAACAGTTTAGTTTACTATGATAGAGTATGATTTAAGCATTGCATTTGGTTTAGTCAAGTTACATTAGGCTGATATATAGTAGAAAAACATAAAAATAGTAGGCTTATTAGATAAATAGTCAAATCTCTCTTTTAATTCTTCAAATATGCCATCTGTTAGAATTGTAGGTTCTTAAATCTTCAATATTAGTTTAAAAGTAGTTAATGTAGCTTATATTAGTTGCATAGTAGCTTATTACAACATAATTAGGCATTTAGGACAGATAGAATTTCATTAAAGTCAACATTGCAAAAATATAAAAAAAGTAAAAAAATAGTGATAATTCAGAAATTGCATAAACTTTAAGATCATTTGTAGGATTCAATAGTAGTTGGAAATTGAATTGGCTTGTTGTTCTGTGTTCTTTGGTTGCTAGTCTCTCATAATCAACAAGTAAATCTCAGTTTGATACTTATTTGCTTATTTGAAATAGTGCTCAAAGTTGGTTATCTGATCATTTGACTCCCCTGCACCATAAGGTTGTCTGTTTACAGTCACTTTCTCTTGTCCATAAATAGTTGATTTCTTGAGCTTAGGGTCTGAATTTGGGGCAAAAGCTAGACAAGCTAGCTGTTTATCAGTTTCTGCTTTTGGTTTTCTATTTTCAGCTTATTTGGTTAGCTTATTTGAGTCTCATTTTTGAGCTTGTTTGACTGATTTCAAAAGAGTGTGAAAAACTTAACTGTTTTGTGTTCGAGCTGTTTTCCAGCTTATTCCAGCTTGTTTAAATTCATTTCTCTTCAAAAAATTAGTGGTTGTTAATTGTTAATTGAATTTCAAAAGAAGAAAAAAATATATATATAGTTTAGTAAATTTGTAGCAACTCAGGATCGAACCTGGGTTGTTTTCTAGTTCTAAGACGTTTTTAATTTTCAGTTTTTACCAATTAGTCCCCTAGTTTCAGTTTAGTCTAATTCAGTCCCTATCTTTCTTTTAAAATCGTTTTCAGTTTTATACAAGTTTCAGAAAAGTACCAGTTAGTCCATGTCTTTGTTTGAGAATATTTAAAGTTTCAGTTTTTACATTTTTAGTCCTTAAACTTTTATAAACTTTTGTGTCTTTATTTTCTTTTATAAAATTAGTTTTTATAAATTACATTTTCAGTCCCTTGAGTTTTTAGCTTTGCATTTTAGGTTTATATCTTCACTATTAGTTTTATAAGTCTCGGGATTAGCCCGAGATTTGCGTTATTTGACTTCTTTTTGTGTGCATTTATTTTGATAACGTAGATTGCTTTTTAAATTTTCCATATTTTAGTGTAATCAACACCAAAATAATCACTTTCACGTTCACTTATTCACTTCACATTTTAACGACACCGAATCGATTTAAACGCCGTCAAACCTTCGTTGGGAGAACGACCCGGGGAAATATTTTCACAAATATTCCTTTGGAAAACGACTTAATCACTAGGTTTCATTAGATCTAAGTAAACACAAATAAACTTAAGCTAGCATGTTAGATAGAAGAAAAGATAAACAAATAATCAAACAACACATAGACATATTGAACGATTAAACGAATAACTTATCTTCAATTGAACATGGATGAAAAAGGCTGAAAAAGCCTTACAAGATCTCTGAAAATCGTCTAGGGTTTATTACCAAAAGATGTCACACTTAATAATGAAAACATTCGAAAATATATATAGTATTACAACTCTGACGGCATCAGCTTATGGATCCTGACGCCATTAGCTCGCCGCCATTAGGGTTTCGTCTTATGAAAGTTGCCGTTCTGATGGCGTCACCTTGTAAAAAGTTCTGAGCCGTCTCTTGTTGGCTTAAAGCGTGACTCTCTCCTTCAAAATACACCTGACGGCGTTAGATTGTAAATTCTTCAAATTCTCTGAAGCGTCACTTGATGATTTTCCACCCAAAATCCAGCTCAAATAACAAGTGACGGCGTCACGTTGTAGCTAGTGACGCTGTCAGCCTTCCTTTTCTGACGGGTTTTTACGACTTCTTCGTTTTCTTATCTTTTTCGTCCAAATATGATCCAAAAGTGCCGATTTCCAGAATTCTCTTCCCAAGTACCTAAAATGCAAAAAGAAACAATTTGAGGCAATATTTGATCACATTTATACGATTTTGGGCTTAAATGACCCCTTAAAAAGATATCAAATATATCCTTATCACTTCCATTGAGTTGGGTATCCCACGTATTCATTATACTACTAGCAAATATTTGTATTTGATACTTAATGTGGCATAACTTATTTAATGTAATATTATTTTTGTGCATTATATATTGTTAATTTTATAATGGTAATATAAAGTTTAGTTTATGGCAGTTTCATACCTCCCTAGGAAATTTTATATTTATCAAAACATGCTTTAAAAAAATTGTACATTGTATTTTGGGTATATATTTACTACATATAATAGGTGTATGTAGTTTTCCTTAATCTTGAAGTTTTTAAAATCTTGAAAATTTAAAAACTATAATATGAAACAAGGAAAGACACGGTTTGAATTGAAATACACGAATTCATTTGAAAAAACATTGTTAATATAATTTTAAAAACTATTACTAACTGATATATCATATAACCATATATACTCCTTTAAACATGGGATATAAAACCCCCAATACCCACCATCTTCACTTTCATCTATCTCCCTCTTTCTCAAACCTAAAACACACACCACTATACTTCTAGATATGACGGTTGCAACCAACACCATCTGAATTAACATGCACCATCACCATCATCGGTTTAAATGGTGTAGAAGGTTTTGGCCGATTGTTTTGGACTAAGTGGTTTTGGATGCAGTAGTAGTTTATATAATGGTTTTGGTTTATGCAATGGGTGTTTTGTGGTTTTAGCCGGATCGTTATAGATATGTGTAGAACCGTAGAGGGGGGAGGTGAATATGGTCTCTTCAGCTTTTTGAGTGGCTAAAAACTTTTAGCCTCAAAGAGCACCAAGTGGTTTATATAATAACAACCACTAAGACAATCACAATACAAAGTATATAAAGCGAGTAAATGATACCACGATATATACTGGTTCAGGATGGGGGGTTTATGCCATCCGTACGTCCAGTTGTGAATCCACGACACTATACTATTCACTAAGTATAATCCTTTCGGTGGAGTACAAACCGTTACAACTTTACTCTATTGATATGCACTAAGATCGGCGCTCACTAAGAAGAGCTACTCCCAAATGGTATTCCGCCCTCGGAAATCACCCTCAAGGACTCGTGATTCGACTTAACCACAAAGACCACCAAGACCACAAAGACTTCCCACCGGAAGTATCAAACCCCAACTAGATCCCCAATGATCTAGGCTTGGTCACCTAGACACAAGACTTCCCTTACAACCAAATCGAATGAATAAAAGTTTGATTGTTCAATCAAGCCCTAACCTAACCTAGAGACTCAATTGTAATAGAAAGGGTATAGAGAAGAAGACCCTCGACACAATCACAAGAGTGGATTAGGTTCTTGCGATTCTTCACTTTCAAGGAGATGTGTTCTTTCAAATAATGTTTATGTGAAAGATCAAGAACATAAGATTGAATTAGAGGATTGAGAGAAAAGAAATAAGAGAGAAAGAATAATGGCAAGGGGTGAGGAATACAAGAGCCAGGTGGGGTATTTATAGGCCAAAACCAAGTTGGTGAAAACTTTTACGAGGGTAGGCGCGCTGCTGGCGGGTCGGAGCGCCAGCGACGCCCCAAACGCCTGCAATGTTTTTCACTTGGGTTTTGGTATTTTAGCTACCCATAACCTTGCAAATACCCCCAATTGTACTTCACACTTTGACCTTAACATTATTCATCCTCAAGGTCAACCAACTCAAGGAGCCATTTTATGAAAAATTTATTTTGTGAAGTGTTTAAGTGAAAACCAATTATCATAGAGAGAAAGATAGAAGGGTTAATTGGATAGGGTAAGTTTGGGTATTCCTACATGGCATAGAAAAAGAGATAAGAATATGCAATGGTAATACCTTTGACCTTGGAAAGGAAGTTGGATGTTAAGATTAGAGGGAGGGAAAAATTTGAATTTGAAATTCAAATTGTGTTGAGAATAGTTTAGAGAGTAGTTGGGTTTAAGGTGAACCATGGTTGAGTTAGAGAGATACCTTGTTGGGTTAGAAGAGAATATCCTATCTTTGAGAGAAAGTGAGATAAAGGGTGAGATTGAGTTTTGGGTGAGTTAGAAGTGATGTGATGGAAGGGAGCCTAAGGTTTGTAAATTCAAATTTGAATTTGAAAGGTGAAGGTGATGAGAGAGAATTCCTCATGTGTTGAAATGGAAGTGTGAGAAAGTGAAGAGATAGACCTAATCTTTTTATTGGAACACTTGGCAACATTTAAATAATTAATCAACTCTTAATATTATTCCTAATATACCCATTAAATAAGTCAAATTTAACATTATTTTCTCTGTCATTATAACCATCAGTTTTCATATTTCTTGGTTTATACATAAATTTAGTATTGTTAAATAGTTTTTTTATAAGCAGCATAAAGAGCAATTAACTATGCACATCATTGAAACGTTTGATTGTCTCCATGAGAACTAACGACGGATCATGGAACATTTGCACACCAAACCTTTTTATTCATTAAATTGATAATATATATATATTAATAAATATTACAATATATATTTATATATTAATTATATATATATATATATATATATATATATATATATATATATAATAAACAATAGATGTTATCATGTTACAAACTAGTGACTTTTTAATTATAGAACATACCCACCATGTAATTAATACATATGCATACGATATAATATATCATCAGTAAGTAATTAGTAAGAATAAATAGGTAACTGATCATGTTACAAAGGGATAAGTGTTTTGAGAAATGGTGGTTTCAGTTTCAGGTTATAAATCCAATCGCATGAAAGTCATGGTCACAAACAGAGAATATACCTGTAACTGAACTGTATAGTAAAGGGTAAATTAGGAATAACGAATACATTTAGTCAAATCTTTCAAACTAAGAAACGTGTAATGTCATGGCTGTTAGGTCTCCTTTTAGGTCTAGATACTTAGGTCCACTAATCATTTTTCTTTTTTTAAATAGCTAAATGCAACTTGAGTGGGTCTTTTATGTAAAGTGAGTTATAATTCCAGGATCCTTATAGAACTAACTTCCAAAGATCTGAAACATTATAATTTTCAGAATAGTTATGTTTGTGTCATTAAGAAACCTGAAGCTGTTTGTATATAAAAGAAAGAAACACACCTGAACATCTTTGGATCCTGAGGATGAAGCACCACTACATGTAGTACTTGGTGTGCCAGTCATCGTGTACTATGGATCTGACATAGAACCCCACCCAAACACTCCACCTTTCGTATCATCTCCGACACATTGTTTCCATAGGTCAGCATCATATATGGGATGGTTAGCAGGATCTGATCCATATTTATCCACCAGAGCGCCATTATATGCAGCCTGTAGATAGTCAAGCGAAACAAAGTAAGAATAAATATGGATGTAAGAATAACCATGGAAGTAACTATGGAAGTAAGAATAAATACCGCCACTCTCTCTGATTTAGATGTAATGAATGCTCCTTTCTTCGCGTGTGTGAGCTCAAATAGTTCAGAAGTAGTTGGGGGGCGTTTGTGTATTTGTTCCTGTAAATACGTAAAATTTTTGTAAGATTTAAAAAGAATACAAAATAATACTTTGAAGCTTGAACTAAACATAACACATATTAAAAAAATAAAAAACAGAAAACGCAAATGGAAATATAAGTAGAATCTTACGAATTTCCTTTTATGTTGAGAAATTGTAATTGAGCCAGCACAATGTTTCGACACAGAACCTTCTTTCAAGGTGTTTCGATTTTGGCTACCTAATACTGCTTTATTTAGCCATTTTGGAGTGTTCCAGACACGGTCAATCATGTCTTCCCAATGGCTTGATTTTATCCATTCCGGGTTATAAGGCTTAAGAATAGTACAATCAGCACCATCAAATTTAACCCCGGCCGCATGTGCCAACTTCACTGACTCGTTTCTTGCCTTTGACATGATATCTGGATAACGCTTCTTCATACTATTCTCCCACGCATCATGGACCAACACATCACTCAAACCTTCCCACTTGAACAATTCCTACACATGCACAGAAAAAGAAAATAAGCAAAGGCAAATTGCAGGCCCAAACAGACCAGATAGGTACTTTTGAGCTTAAAAATAAACACTAAGATCAAAAAGAAAAATCACAAAAGCTGAATGCAATTGAAGTTCAAACACCAAAGACCTTAAAAATAGAAAAGCATACCTAAAAGAACTTATTGAGTGCTTAAAAATAAGGTGAGAATGAGGCTGCTCAAGGCAATATAGAGGTTTTAATGTGTGTGGATTATATAATTTGGTGATTTAATGGTGACAGTTGACTGCTAATATGAAACAATTGTTACGAGTTAGTTTATAAAAGAGTATTTGACATTGTAGATTAAACATAATGAGCTAAAGTCTAAACATCAATATTTTAGAGGAATTCATGTTTTTGTCAAGTTTGCAGCAACTTAGCGTCAAAACTTCACATTGAATTTAAGTATTGACAGGACTTGGATTGACATCAAAAGTTAAAGTATAAATTCTTTTTTAGATGCATGGATTAATATTTAAATTCTAATAATAATGAAGAAATTATTGATTGTGAAGCTCATATCTGATCCACATTATCTAGTGGATAATTGGACCCTCATGAGGAGTGATGGCTTGAGTATGAGAGAGATTTGGATTGGGATAGTGAGTTGAATGCGTCACTATCATACACCCCTAGCTGTCTTTTTCCTACACAGCACATGCTTATGCTTAGTATTTATTTTTGTCAATCCGTTCATTGTACCGTGTACTGAATTTATACCGGCCTAGCATACATATAACCTGTTTTGTGTTTGTACTCTTAAGATTCAAGTTTTACATTAACATAGCCTACACCTACACTGGCTTTTGCAATTAATTAACCTATCCCTCAGTGAACGTCCTGTTTGCACACCTATGTGTTACACAATGTGTTAAGTTCCGTCGTTTGAATTCCCTACATTGATCTTAACTTAACATAATAGGACTTTTATAGTCTGTACTGATCTTAATGTTCAATATCCAAAAAAAAGTACTAACCTAATCGAAAGCAAATAAATACAGTTAGGATCCCTACTGCAGGAATGTCACCAATCCCACATGGGGTTCTATCAAAAACCAATGGCAGTATATAATAACAAAAAGTAACAATATACATACCTTAAAATGCGCCCATAATTCATCACGACCTGACTTGTCAACCTCCTTCCATGTTGTCCAGCAACCATTAAACATGGTCTTCAAAATAGAAGTTATCTTACGAGAGACCTTTGGGTCAGTAAACCTACAAAGCGAAACATTGCAACAAAATGAACACTAGTAGCAGCATATAAAAAAAATTAACACTAATATCACAAGCAACATGTAGATGTATTGAAATAAATATGCATACTCTCCGCCATCCAAACTGATCATTGTCCCCTTTGATGGGTCATGTGGGACTTGTTCGATAATGTTTGAACCTCTTCGACGCTGAGGTACATCTGTGTTTGGCTCATCCATGCCTACAGGTTCTTGAACCCGTGTATCAGAGGACATGGCCGAATTTGTCTTAGAACGGGTACCAGAGGTATTAGTATACTTTTCTGGCCCCAATCACGAGCAGCTACATTTATATCAGAGGACATATTTGAACCTCTTAGACGCTGGGATACGTCCGTATTTGGCTCATCCATGCCTACAGGTTCTTGAAGCCGTGTATCAGAGGACATGGTTGCATTTGTCTCAGAACGGGTACCAGAGGTGTTAGTCCGTATACTTTTCTGACCCCAACCACGAGCAGCTGCATTTGTATCAGAGGACATGTTTGAACCTCTTTGACGTTGGGATACGTCCGTGTTTGGCTCATCCATGCCTACATCTTGTTGAACACATGTATCAGGGGACATGGTTGCATTTTTCTCAGAACGGGTACTAGAGGTGTGCGTCTGTATACTTTTCTGACCCCAACCATGAGCAGCTGCATGATCACTAAGACCACGTCCACCTCCACGTCCACCTCTACCTCCACGCCCAACATTAGTGCGTCTCATAATCACTGTAAAAAATATCAAACCAAAAAGAAATAGAATATTATATGAGAAATGAAAGAGGAAGAATAATCAGATCTTAATTAGCCTGCAAACAATCATGTATATATGAATTCATATAATACATTGACCACATAATGTTCACATATGGCATTCATTCGACTGAGAAATGCACGTGTTATATACAACCAAAGAGTGTGAAGTTGTATTGTAAAATAATCAGAATAATAAGTTAGATGTACTAGATGACCATGTTACATAATTAGTTTAAACATATATTGTTTGACTTCAAAAGTCAAATTATCAAGAAGAAATAAGAAAGATAAATTTACAGTACTATTGCAAATTCTGAATTAATACTTATTAAACTAATGCAAATTGTACAAAACATCCATCAACTTTGCACTTTTTCTACATTTTAGCTACCAATTATTGCTAAGTGCACAATAGCAACCAAGTTACACTCATGTACCCATTTCAGCAACCAGCCTAATATTACCGTGTCAAATGTATTTTTAGAGACGTGGTACGTGAACAGTCCGATGTTACCAATTGACACAATTAATAGAATATAACTGCAACAGATGGCAAACTAAATCAAATTTTTGAAGGCCTAAATCTAGCATATGGCAGCATATCATCAGAAGGGCTCCAGTGGGAAATATACTTTTGACTTTTAAGGGAATGAACTATTGCAACTTTATAAGTCACTTTCTTCTGTTAGTAAGGTCGGATGGGTCTGATCAAATGAGGCGAAACAATCTGTACAACTGATAGGCCTATGTAAAAAGCAACAAATGAATTGGCCATAAAAACGCAAATGATTTACAAGACTGGTTATAACATGTGAAGCTGTTTACTGATTAATTAATTTGTATGTTAACCAGGTGAAACAACTTTGTCCATATTTTCTAGGCTAGAGTCCATACTAGAGGAAACTATTAGATACCTCTCCATATTTTGCCAATGAGTTATCTATAACTTATAGGATTGCAGAACATTCGCCTCGAGTCCTTTTAGATTTACATTTCCACACTTATGGTTTGCTACACCATCAAGAAATAAACAGAATATAACTGCAAATACTATTGCAGTGTCTCTATGAACCTATTTGTATGTGCTTATAAAGCAGTCAGTGTGAATTGAATTGCTAACAACTTGTTTTAGTATTTCGCAAAAACTGATTATGTGTAAGATGTTCACTAACATATATAACACGTATGGATTAATCTTTGGCCGAATAGTGAAGAGATTTCTAGAGAGAGAAAGAAGGTTGGGAGCCTTTGTAGAGAGAGAAAGTGAGATGTTAGATTAGAAAGAATGAAAGGTCCAACCCTCTCCCTAGGTGGAGAGGGGTATTTATACTATCACATATTATGCCCCGAATGGGCTGTGGAGTGAGCTGACAGAGGGTAAAGACCCGACCCACTCCACAAGTTCTATATTAACTAAACTACTACTAACAATACTAATATTCCTATGAGCTATTAAGTGCTAATGAGTACTCGGGGTGACCGAGTCTTCAGATGAATATTTATATTCCTAACAATCTTCCCCTAAGGGAGGTCACCCCGGATATAAAATTTGGAATTATAGCACTCTATCCTCTGAATGTGTCTTCATAGCTCGTAGTCATTGATTCTTCAACTTTGTAGATGTTTGTGCCTTTCAGCAGTGAACTTTTGATGACTGATCTTTTAACTTGGATGATCTTTGAGTATCTTTGAAGTTATCATCCATCATATGTCTTCACGTCATCTTGCAACATCGTTTATGTTGACATAAATAATGCCTAAAAACATTATTCATATCTCTATGTTTTAATGATCACAAAATATAAACTCATTAAACATAAACTTATCAAGTAAACAAGTATTTAGTTGTAAATATTCATTTCTACAACTTAATCACTTAAGGTATGAATAAACAAGTGCTTAATGCATTATATGATCAAAGGAACATTTTCTTAATAACTAGATTTTTTATAAAACATCAAAAACATTTTATATATTTTTGAAAAACATTTTTGGCATTAAATAAAAATGTTTAATCTTTTATAAAAATATGAATTCAAATTTTTAACCAAAATCAGTTAAAATGTTCCAGAAAAACCTTCCCCACAAAAGGACAAAATTGGCCAACGGCCAGTAGGGGCGGCCCCCTTAATAATTAAGGGGACCGCCCCCGCTCCAGTAGACCTCCAGCTGTCCAATTTTTCTCCTATAAATACCAGCCTTCTCCTGGACTTTTACTCACCTTTTGCACACTGAAACTTTCTGTTTTAAATCACATTTCATATCTTCAAAAACCCTTTGATCATATAATCTTAAGCTTTGGTTTCTAAGTGATCCAAGCTTCCTCCATTCAAGTGCAAGAGAAGAATACTCCTTCAACAACTAGAAGAAGTATTGCAACTTAGATACCTAAGTTGTTTGTGTCATCATATATATTTGTATATAAGTTGTGTATTGTTGTTAGATAGTTGTGTGTATAATTATTTGGGATAGGTTAGTGTGTAAGTAGAGAAGTTGTGTTGTTAAGGTGTGTAAGTAGTGAAGGTGTGAAGAAGTAGTAGTGAACATAGGTTGTGATTAGTCGTGAAGTGTCGTGAAGAAGTCGTGAAGAAGTTGTGAAGAAGTCGTGAAGAAGTCGTGAAATAGTCGTGAAGAAGAAGGTGTGATTAAGTCGTGTTTAAGTTGTGAGATTGGTTCTAGCTACGATTAGAACTCGACATCTAGCTTTGTGTCGTTAAGCCGGTGTAAGCCAAAGTTGTGTAAAGGTTTTCTCCGCCATAAGGGAGCTTGTTGACATAGTGAAGAAAACTCTCGAGTTAGGTGCTCGGGGAGTGGAGTAGGGCAAGGAAGGTGTCCTTGTAGCCGAACCACTATAAATCTCTTGTCTCTCGGTTAGATCTTTCCATCTCTAGCTTTTATTTCATTTTATTACCTTACTTGCATTACTTATTTATATTTACTTATACACATATTGTTCATATTGTTCAAGGAGTTGAGATCACATAAATTCGAATCTAAGTTTTAAAAAGTAAATAAAGTTTTCATAATAAGTTTTAAAAGGACATAAAACTATTCAACCCCCCTTCTAGTTTTTCCACAATTGGTATCAAGAGCCACGTCAAACAAGATTTTTAAAATTAACTGTATTTTAAAACTTGAAACGATCTATGGAATCTTTAAAATATTTAGAAGGGCAATCTATGCAAAGACCACCACTATTTGAAAGTGATGGTTTTCTTTATTGGAAAAATAGATTCGAAACTTATGTGAAATCAAAGGATCTTGATCTTTGGCATGTTATTACCTATGGTGATTTTCCCCCTATTCAATATAATATCCTAACTAAAATAGATGAAATTGTACCTTTTGAAAAACAAAATGATGATTTAAAAAAGAAACTAGCAAAAAATAATGAAGCTAAAATGGTTATTTATAATGCGTTACCACGCGAAGAATATGAAAGAATTTTTATGTGTCAAACCGCAAAAGAAATTTGGGATTCTTTACTAATCACTCACCAAGGTAATAGCCAAGTCAAAGATAATAAAATAGATCTTCTTGTGCAACAATATGAACAATTTACAATTCCTGAAGAGGAATCTATTGATAATGCATTTGCTAAATTTAACACAATCATCACAAGTTTAAAAGCACTTGATGAGACTTTTTCTAGCAAAAATTGTGTAAGGAAATTTCTTAGGGAATTACATCCAAAATGCCGCGCGAAGGTCACGGCAATTGAAGAATCAAAGAACTTGATGACGTTATCACTTGATGAGCTTATTGGCAACTTAAAGGTTCATGAAGAAATTATAAAAAGGGACTCGGAAACGGTCAAGAGCAAGAAAGATCAAATCAAGTCTCTCGCGCTAAAAGCCAAAAGGGAACTTAGTGATGACGATGATTCAAGTGACGAAAGTGAAGACGAAGAATATGCAATGGCCGTTAGAGAATTCAAGAAATTCTTCAAGAGACGAGGAAGATTCACGAGACAACCGCGAGATGAAAGAAGATCGCTACAAAGAAATAGAAATGATAACTACGGGAAAAGAAAGTGCTTTAGATGTGGAAGTCAAAACCATCTCATTGGCGAATGTCCAAAGCCACCGGGTTATGATTACGAAAGCGCATTTGTTAGTGGAACATGGAGCGATAGCGACAAAGATGAAGCGGACAAAGCAAAAGACGAAAAGTGCCTTGTAGCTCAAGCCACCGATGAAATATGTCTAGGAATAAATTTGGAGCCCGACGAATGGATTAAGGATAGCGGATGCTCGAAGCACATGACGGGAAACCGGAAGCTATTCTCCTCCTACAAGGCATACAACGGAGGTAACGTTATTTTCGGTAGTGATTTTCATGGAAAAATCATTGGCAAAGGTACGATCTCTCAAGACTCCCTAACTATTGAAAATGTTGAGCATGTAGATAACTTAACATATAACTTGCTTAGTATAGGACAAATATGCGATAATAAGTGTAGGGCTACTTTTACAAGTAAAGATAGCGAAATAGTTAAGGACGGAAAGGTCATAGGTAGAGGAGTTAGGAAAGGTGGCATATATGTTATGAAACTAGGAAATAAACCGGAAGATAAAATATGTCTAGCAACCTTAGATGAAAACTCTACATTGTGGCATAGAAGATTAGGTCACGCAAATATGCAACAAATACAATCCCTAGCCTCTAAAGAATTAGTTAGAAACTTGCCTAACCTAAGATATGACCAACACTTTTGCGATGCATGTAAAATAGGAAAACAAGCACATGCTAGTCACAAAGCTAAGAATATAGTCTCCACTACTAGATGTCTAGAATTATTACACATGGACCTTTTTGGTCCAACCGCTGTGCGGAGTTACGGAGGTAATCGTTATACCTTAGTAATTGTAGATGACTATTCACGATACACGTGGACTAGTTTTTTAAGTGATAAACTGATGCGTGGTTTTGCAACCTTACAACAGGTTTTACCTCTCGAGGGATCTCAAGAGGCTTACAACCCCACCAGGCAGTGTACCTGACCGATGTAGTATAGTGTAGTGGTAAGTACGGGGGATTGATCGTTCTCCACAGGGAATAGTGTTCGTTAGGTGTGAAAAGCTACTCTAATTAGGTCTAAGGGTTGAGGAAGATTCTTTTTATGTTTTTATAATTTTATGAAAGCAAGTAAAATCTCGGGTTTGAAAGAGTGGGCGGAATTAGTTGCTAGTCAACTAACCCAAATAACTACAATGCAAATAAAATAAATAACTGAAAATAAAAAGTTGGTGAAAACTTATGTGTAGAGAAATGTGTTCACTTAGATTTCCTTACTCCCTAACTATCTTTTACCGGTTGATTAGTGTGTATTAGTTGCGTGGATGACGGGTGTATTCCTTAATACCAATTGTGGGGTGGCGTACGTACTTCCCCAACTCTACAAGCTCCTACTTCACTCCTATGTCGAGCCGGCTAGGAAGCTCCTAACATGGGATCACTAGAATTCGCTTGTGCATTAAATACAACCATAAAAACCTTTAGTACGCATTTGGTTCATGTTTCTTAAGACGTTCAAGCAAGTTACCGAATAGGAAGTTAGCCAGTTTTCTTAAGCCTAACATAGATAAACAATCATCCAATACAACTAATAACACACTAATAACCAATAATCAATAGCTAGGTTTCATTAGATCTAAGCAAACACAAGATAAATCTAGCCTAACATGTTAAACAAAAGACAAGAACAAGATAAAATCAAACAACACATAGACATATTGAATGATTAATTGATAACTTATCTTCAATGTAACATGGAAGATCTCAAGGCAAAAAGCCTTGAAAAAGATGCTAAAATCGTCTTAGGGTTTTCTCCCAAAAATTCCACACTAAGCTCTCCCTAATGACAAAGAATTGCAAAACTATATATAGATTTTTACATCTGACGGCGTCACCTTATGGAGTGTGACGCCGTCACCTCGCCGCTTCTAGGGTTCCCGGATGGCCTTCTTGACGCCGTCCCTCTTTAGCTCTCCAAAATCCGTTCTGGCTTATCAAGGCTTGACGCCGTCAGACCTTGAACGTGACGCCGTCCCTCTTTGAATTAAGCCGTGACGCCCTTGATCAGGTTAAAGCGTGACGCCGTCAGAATTCACATGCAATTTTCACTGGCTTATCATGAGTAAATTTCACATCCACCTTTTCTTGCCAAGCCATGACGCCGTCCAGGGTAAAATCTGACGCCGTCAAAGGTAACTTTTAGCCGATTTTTTAGACTTTGTCGTTTTCTTCACTTTTATGCTCCAAAAACGTCCAAAATGCCTCCTTTTCCAGATTTCTCCTCAAAAGTACCTAAAATGACAAAAGGAACGATTTAGGGCAATATTTGATCAAATAAATACGATTTAGGGCTTAAATGACCCCTTAAAAGCGGTACACTTTTCGCTTCATCAAATACCCTTACACTTGAGATTTGCTTGTCCTCAAGCAAATGCGCTTTTATTCTAATCAAAATACAAGTTAGGGGTCATTTAATGCTAACATAAAAGTAATTACAACAAATTTTCGTTCCACTTTAATCATAATAAGCACGGAGATTACAAACTAGCACCTCACAAGTAGTGTTTAGATACTCACATCTCTCAAGTGTCATCAAAATAAATCTCATAAATGAAAACGGATAATATCTCTCACTACCTGTCATAGCAAATAGATTACCATAGGCTTGGGAAAGGATCAAAAACCTCCTCCACTAGGCGTAAGCACCTAAGATAAACTATCAAAGAGGGCTTTTAAACGGGTTATAACGTTAGGTGTAGGGAAAAGGAAAACACGGTTTTGTTGGATAAATGATATTTTACTGGTGGCGAGTGAAAGATCTTGATTAATTACATGTACTATACAATGTTGCTAAGCCAAGACTCGACTCAATCTTAAGCTAAAAACAAAATAACAAAAACATAAAATAAACATAAAATGAAACGGGATGGTAGTCCGTATGTTTTTTCTATTTTTCTTTTTCTCATTTTTTTGTATTTTTCTTGATTTTTCGATTTTTTTTTTTTTTTTTTTTTTTTTTTTTTTTTTTTTTTTTTTTTTTGACATACACTCTTGCCCTACCATCCAAAATAATACATCATAGGGGCATTGCATTCCCCTTACACTTGAACTTTTACATAACTTTACAAATAACTATTCTAATGACTCGAATTAAGATAATTGAAAAACTTGGAGTACTTTTAAAATATTTAGCACATATGGGGGTAATAAATGATGTTCTTCCCCATTACTCCATTACACTAGTACTTTACCCATGAGTACCAATCGTCCCAAAACAATATGTACAAGGATATGACTCGACTTAGCAACCATGTAATCAATTAGATAATTAACTTGGGTTTAAACAAATGTTGTAACAATAATGCACTAAAAATGAGTGCATACAAGGTAGGCTAAGGCGATTTGGGTGTACATTTTAGTGGGGTGTAAACAAATTCTTCCTTTAAGTAAAATGCTTAAAGGTCGAAACGAAAAGATAGGCTCTGAGGGGTGTACTAGGGGTATCGTGTACTAAAAATGAGTACAACGCAAAGGGTGTGGGAGAATTACTTGACCAATGTAGCCAATGTAATTATAACAAAAACACAGGTGTAAAACAATGGGTTAATCCTAATGCCTCTTATCATGTAGTAAATCTAACTACACGAATGTAGTCTCACTTGTGGCCTTGGAATGGTCCTAACGCAAGTTCTAGAATCTAAGTGCTACCGGTACACACATCATAGCATAAATGCTTTTCCTACCAATTCTAGGGGCGAACCTCACATATTTGGGGGTGGAAAATTTTTTTGTGGTACGGTTTTTGTGCTAGTCATATAACTCCTATCCGTGAGACGCTCATTAAGATCAAAGTTTCACTCCTATATGTTGTAAAATTTTTTAAATTTGGCATTAAAATTACCTTAACAAGTATTTCTCTCAGTTTTATTACACATCTACTATTAAACAAACAAAAATCAAGCGTAATAGCATTCTCTAAAATCGTACTTTTACCCTCCCCTTACACTTAAGATGAACATTGTCCCCAATGTTCAAATAACAAGATGTAAAAGCATAAAGTAAAAGAATGAAATCAAATACTCCCCTGATTCGCTCGGTGGATAATGAAGTAACACGGTTAGATCTTCTTCCAAAGTAATGTTGAAGCTCCATGACTAATGCATCGCCATAAGCTTGATTCAAAACATTTCCTTGTCCAAAATAACCTGTTAAACCTGAGAAAACAAACACGAAAACCTGCATAACATCGGCGGGAAAAATCTATATATAAGGATATAATGCTTGTGGAATGATAATTTTGCAGATTCCTGGAGATTATAAGTTGGAGATTTAATAAAAACTTTTTAAAAAAAAAATTCAAAAATTTCTGAAAATTAAATCTGACGCCGTCAGGTTATAAACCCTGACGCCGTCAGAAATGACCTGACAAAAATTCTCATTTTAAGTTTCCGGAAAATTTCTAGAAAAACCTTTACCTTACTTCCTGGAAATCCTGCAAAACATCATTATGACTCGATACAAGCATTTGACTCAAACAAATACGAATATGTATGTTAATTTAATATTATTACGATTCATGTTCATTTGTGTTCTAATAAACCAATTTAGATTTCCCTTACACTTATCTTTTGCAAAATACCTTTATATGTAGTTAAGACGAAGTTAAAAACAAAATAAAGCATTTTCACAAATTACTTTTGAACATGAATCAATACTAATAAAAATTAAACACACATACGGAAACAAATAAAAACAAACAAACAAACAAATAAGCACACAAAGCAAATAAATAAAATAAAGCTTGGGTTGCCTCCCAAGAAGCGCTTTTCTTTATTAACGAGTCTTGTAGCTAGACTCAAAGTCACGGGTTCTACGTTTTTCCGTTATGCCTCTCAATTGCCCCTCTAACCATCCTAACAACCTCCATATCAATTTTGTATTTAGGTCCAAGGTTTAAGCAATCTTTATAATAAAGGCTTCTCTTATTCCAAACATAGTCCATGCCTTTTTCTTTATCCTCTTCATTGATGTCCTCAATCGCACCAATGTTGTCCTTGTCAAATCGAGGCACAAAACGAAATTCATTTACCCGATAAGGCATCCTATATGTGATCCTATCTATGCGATTAGAAAACTGAACCGTGCCTTTCAAACGATCATACCTTAAATTGGATGCTTCAATAAATGGCTTACCTAACACCACGCGAGATAGGCGGCAGTCAACAACACTTGCCAAATCTTCTAAGATCATGAAGTTGGTGACAAAGGTAAAATTCCCGACAAGGATATGCATATCTTTAATCCTTCCAACGAAGTTGCAAACTCCGCCTGGACACTTGGGGTCCATCCTAGGCTCAAGTGGTGTGTTTATGATCTAGCTATAAAGGCCTGAGGACATAACGTTGATTGGGGATTCACAGTCAATGTAAGCATGCTCAACGTATTGGTACCCAATCATACATGGTATCTTCACATTCCCGGGATCACCCCTCTTAATCTTTGGGTCAATTCTAACAAAAGGTGGTCGAGGGTTATCAACTAGGTTGTTATAGTAAGCAATCTCCTCCTTAGTGGGGTATTCATTGAAATAATCATCAAACCTAGGATCTACCTTCACTTCATCAATTTTCTCAATCAACTTATCAACCGTAAGATTATTACGTTCTAAGTAATTATCTGAGTATATGGCGGTCCCTAAGTTGTTCAAGGCATAATCAAGCTCTATATCAATCATTCTACTGAGCTCCCTGAGCTCACTAATCTCATTCTCAAGTTGGCTCCGCAACAAAGCCACTTCGCCAGGTGTAAGGGGTGGATTCGCGTTTTCCATAATGGCAAACTGAATAGTAAATGAAAATCTGTTACGAACAAAAGCACGAAGAAAAAAGATAGACTAAAGAAGACCTAGAAAAATAAAATAAAAATCTCACTAGAAAGGAATCTAGTGAGTAGACCTATAAAATAAAAATTCAACCTAAACAATAACTATTCCCCGGCAGCGGCGCCAAAAACTTGATGCGTGGTTTTGCAACCTTACAACAGGTTTTACCTCTCGAGGGATCTCAAGAGGCTTACAACCCCACCAGGCAGTGTACCTGACCGATGTAGTATAGTGTAGTGGTAAGTACGGGGGATTGATCGTTCTCCACATGGAATAGTGTTCGTTAGGTATGAAAGACTACTCTAATTAGGTCTAAGGGTTGAGGAAGATTCTTTTTTATGTTTTTATATTTTTATGAAAGCAAGTAAAATCTCGGGTTTGAAGGAGTGGGCGGAATTAGTTGCTAGTCAACTAACCCAAATAACTACAATGCAAATAAAATAAATAACTGAAAATAAAAAGTTGGTGAAAATTTATGTGTAGAGAAATGTGTTCACTTAGATTTCCTTACTCCCTAACTATCTTTTACCGGTTGATTAGTGTGTATTAGTTGCGTGGATGACGGGTGTATTCCTTAATACCAATCGTGGGGTGGCGTACGTACTTCCCCAACTCTACAAGCTCCTACTTCACTCCTATGTCGAGCCGGCTAGGAAGCTCCTAACATGGGATCACTAGAATTCGCTTGTGCATTAAATACAACCATAAAAACCTTTAGTACGCATTGGTTCATGTTTCTTAAGATGTTCAAGCAAGTTACCGAATAGGAAGTTAGCTAGTTTTCTTAAGCCTAACATAGATAAACAATCATCCAATACAACTAATAACACACTAATAACCAATAATCAATAGCTAGGTTTCATTAGATCTAAGCAAACACAAGATAAATCTAGCCTAACATGTTAAACAAAAGACAAGAACAAGATAAAATCAAACAACACATAGACATATTGAATGATTAATTGATAACTTATCTTCAATGTAACATGGAAGATCTCAAGGCAAAAAGCCTTGAAAAAGATGCTAAAATCGTCTTAGGGTTTTCTCCCAAAAATTCCACACTAAGTTCCCTTTTATGACAAAGAATTGCAAAACTATATATAGATTTTTACATCTGACGGCGTCACCTTATGGAGTGTGACGCCGTCACCTCGCCGCTTCTAGGGTTCCCGGATGGCCTTCTTGACGCCGTCCCTCTTTAGCTCTCCAAAATCCGTTCTGGCTTATCAAGGCTTGACGCCGTCAGACCTTGAACGTGACGCCGTCCCTCTTTGAATTAAGCCGTGACGCCCTTGATCAGGTTAAAGCGTGACGCCGTCAGAATTCACATGCAATTTTCACTGGCTTATCATGAGTAAATTTCACATCCACCTTTTCTTGCCAAGCCATGACGCCGTCCAGGGTAAAATCTGACGCCGTCAAAGGTAACTTTTAGCCGATTTTTTAGACTTTGTCGTTTTCTTCACTTTTATGCTCCAAAAACGTCCAAAATGCCTCCTTTTCCAGATTTCTCCTCAAAAGTACCTAAAATGACAAAAGGAACGATTTAGGGCAATATTTGATCAAATAAATACGATTTAGGGCTTAAATGACCCCTTAAAAGCGGTACACTTTTCGCTTCATCAACTAGTTTTTTAAGTGATAAAACAGAAGCCTTTAATAAATTTGAAATATTTTAGTAAAATGATTCAAAATAAATTAGAATGTTCTATAGTATCAATTAGGACGGACCATGGTCGGGAATTTGATAACGAAGTGCAATTCGGAAAATATTGTGATTTAAATGGGATATCTCACAATTTCTCCGCTCCTCGCACTACACAATCAAATGGGGTAGTAGAAAGAAAGAATCGAACCTTACAAGAAATGAGTAGAACAATGCTAAATGAACAATCTATCCCACAAAAATTTTGGTGCCATGCCGTAGATACATCAACATATATAATAAATAGAGTCTCAATTAGGAGAATATTAGGAAAAACCCCATATGAGTTATTAAGAGGTAGAAAACCTAATCTAAATTACTTTAGGGTATTCGGGAGCAAATGTTTTGTTCTCAATACAAAAGATTACCTTACTAAGTTTGATCCTAAGTCGTACGAAGGAATCTTTCTAGGGTATTCACAAAATAGTAAAGCATACATAATACTTAATAAACACACTATGAAAGTAGAAGAGTCCTTAAATGTAACATTTGATGAAACTCCACCACCACCTAAGACATTGCCCCTAGAAGATGATGACCTAGTTAAAGAAGAAGCTATTGAGGTTAGTAAAATTAAACCCTTAGGTGATGATAATGAAGATATTATATTAGGTGAAAATGAAATAGTAAATGTTAAGGAATCCAAATCACACCCATTAGATAATATAATAGGAAACTTAAATCAAAGAACCCTTAGATCACAAGCTCAAGATAAAAATAACTTCTTTTGTTTCCTATCAACTATAGAACCTAAAAATATAAATGAGGCATTAAAAGATGAAAGTTGGGTTATGGCTATGCAAGAAGAACTAAATCAATTTAAGACTAATGACGTTTGGGAACTAGTCCCAAATCCCATGAACATGACCATCATAGGAACTAAGTGGGTTTATAGAAATAAGTTAGATGAAAATGGAATAGTTACTAGGAACAAGGCTAGGTTAGTTGCCCAAGGATATAATCAACAAGAAGGAATAGATTATGATGAAACTTATGCCCCCGTAGCTAGATTAGAATCTATAAGAATACTACTTGCCTATGCATGCGCCCTATATTTTAAGTTATTTCAAATGGACATGAAAAGTGCATTCCTTAACGGTTTTATCAATGAGGAGGTATACGTGGCACAACCTCCAGGATTCATTGACTTCACAAAACCTGATTATGTTTATAAACTCAAGAAAGCTTTATATGGACTCAAACAAGCTCCCAAGGCTTGGTATGATCGATTAAAGGCATTTCTTATTAAACATGATTATTCCATGGGAATGGTAGATAACACTCTTTTCACGAAAAAGAAAAACCCAAATCTCATCATTGTCCAAATATATGTCGACGACATTATATTCGGATCGACTTGTCAGGATATGTGTGATGAATTCGCCAAAATCATGCATGATGAGTTTGAGATGAGTATGATGGGTGAACTTAATTTCTTCCTAGGATAACAAATAAAACAATTAGAAGATGGAATATTTTTTAATCAATCTAAGTACATTAAGGAAATGCTTAAGAAATTTGGATTAGAAGACGCTAAGCCCATGAAGACACCAATGTCTACGGAAGTAAAACTCACAAGAGATGAAGAGGGTGAGTCCGTAGAAAACACTAAGTATAGAGGAATGATAGGTAGTTTACTATACTTAACGGCAAGTAGACCGGATATCATGTTTAGTGTCTGCCTTTGTGCTCGCTTTCAAGAGGATCCCAAAACCTCTCACCTAGAAGCGGTTAAGCGTATCTTCCGATACATTAAAGGCACTATACACATAGGATTATGGTATCCTAAGGGATCGGGCATAGAAACCATCGTCTATGCGGATTCGGATCATGCGGGAGACTACGTGGATAGAAAAAGCACTAGCGGAATTTGCACGTTAATGGGATGTTGTCTGACATCTTGGTTCTCAAAGAAGCAAACCACTCTTGCTATTTCTACCACAGAAGCCGAATATGTAAGCGCTGGAAAGGCATGTCAACAAGCACTATGGATGAAACAAGCTCTCGTAGATTATGGCATTAGGTTAGATGACGTCCCAATTATGTGTGATAATAAAGGTGCTATAGATTTAAGTAAGAATCCCGTTCAACACTCTAGGACTAAACATATAGAAATACGCCACCACTTCCTCCGCGATAACGTTCAAAAAGGAAACATATCTATAGAAAAGGTTGCATCGGAAGATAACTTAGCAGACATATTCACTAAGCCCCTTAAGCGTGAACTCTTTAACCACTTACGTTTAGGCCTAGGAATGATGGAACAAATTGACTGAATTTTCTGCATTTTTAGTAAAAAAAAATTTCCAGATGGGCGGACCCCTTAATGTCATAAAGGCGGTCCCCTTAATTATTAAGGGGACCGGCCATCTGACTATAACAATTTTTTTTTTCTGTTTCCTCCCATCTGAGTCTAGGAATCTGTTTTGCACAAAATAAAAGATTGGGATATTTCTTTGCATAAACATATTTATAAACAAAACCCAATCTATTTTCTACAAATCATTCTCACATCTAGGAAAACACATGAAAACCATTTTTCTTACATTGTTGAATAATGCTAAAAACATTTTTTTTTCATGCATAAAGATCTCACATGAATTGTCAAAGTATATAATCTAATATATACATCTTTGATATTCATATATTGAGCAAAATCAAATCAAGGAGACCTTGGATTGTTTCTTAGGAAATTTTTGCATTTAGGAGTCGAAACAATCACATCTCCACATTTGTTGCATATAGGCACACACTAGAACAAGCTTATTAATCACATCCTCACAATTGTTCCATCACCTATTCCCCATTAGTTTCTAGTGCCTTTGCCTTAGATGATTAGGTTCCTTAATTCTCTTAATTGCTAGATATTAATTATTGCTTGCTTATTTATTTGTCTTATATGCCATGCATGCTTAATATGTTTCTCTATTGCCTCAAAGAGTGAGACTTGCCTAAAACCAAAAGCTCAAAACATAGCCATCCTCACCTATTTCTGCAGAAAAACCCATTTCTGGAACCCAGAAAGGTACCAGATGGGCGGCCCCCTTAATTATTAAGGGGACCGCCCATAATTAAGGGGACCGGCCATCTGCTGGACGGGTTCAGAGAATCTTTTTCTGCTTTTTAGCCCATTTGATCCTATACTTCCCCAAATTCACAAACACATTTTGTCCTAATCACCCAACAAGCCTATTCATTCCTAAACAACATAAATCCTCCACTATAAATAACCCCATATCTCACCACATTCAATCATCCCATCATGTCTTCTTCAATCAACCCAAAACCAAAATCCTCTAAGCTAGCAAGGATGACCTTAAAACCTGGGTGGAAAAGAAAACCTAACCTTCATCACAAGCCCATCACAACTAGACAACCAACACCTCCATCATCATTCATCCCCAACTACTCTCCAATATCACAACCTCATTCCATTGAACCATTTCACAAACCCTACCATTTTGGCCAAACATCCCCATTCATTCCAAACTACTCCGCTAAACCTCAAACCAACTTCAATGGAATACTTGAAAACCCTCATCACCTTGATCAAACATCAAACCTTTCACCCCAATACCATCCATTTCCACCAAATAACCAAATCCCCATTCATGAAAGGCATAAACTTCATGAAGAGATTAACCAAATCCATGATCTTAATGATCTCCTTGCTATGCACCTCACACAACGTAACAAGGGACAACCTCCATCCTCACCTTACTCAAATTGCCTACGACACTCTCTTAACTTGGATCAAGTTACAAACCACACCCACTATTTCCCTTGTTGCATCTTCCTTCAAAAACAAATCCTCCACTTAAGTGAAGATATTTCTTGGATTGAATATCTACTCACTCGTCCTCATCCCATTCCTCCACTACAACGATATAACCGCAATGGATCCGCTCCATTTCCCTCACCATCACATAACTAAAACCCATCCACATGCTTTCCGCCTCAAAATAAACTCCCTCACTCTTTTGTGTCGCAAGCAAGTCCAATCACTCTCTTTGGCAATATGAGGACCATTAGTATTTCTAGTTTTGTTGTAATCATTAGTTTTCAAGTATTTTATGTAATGTAATGATGATTCATATGTTATATATGATCATCTTGAATGCATTAGTTGGTTGTTCTATGTATTTTGCTATGTATATGTATCTTGTGTCTCCTAACTTGTTTTTGTAGCCAAGATTTCCAGTGCAAGAGAAGAATACTCCTTCAACAACTAGAAGAAGTATTGCAACTTAGATACCTAAGTTGTTTGTGTCATCATATATATTTGTATATAAGTTGTGTATTGTTGTTAGATAGTTGTGTGTATAATTATTTGGGATAGGTTAGTGTGTAAGTAGAGAAGTTGTGTTGTTAAGGTGTGTAAGTAGTGAAGGTGTGAAGAAGTAGTAGTGAACATAGGTTGTGATTAGTCGTGAAGTGTCGTGAAGAAGTCGTGAAGAAGTTGTGAAGAAGTCGTGAAATAGTCGTGAAGAAGAAGGTGTGATTAAGTCGTGTTTAAGTTGTGAGATTGGTTCTAGCTACGATTAGAACTCGACATCTAGCTTTGTGTCGTTAAGCCGGTGTAAGCCAAAGTTGTGTAAAGGTTTTCTCCGCCATAAGGGAGCTTGTTGACATAGTGAAGAAAACTCTCGAGTTAGGTGCTCGGGGAGTGGAGTAGGGCAAGGAAGGTGTCCTTGTAGCCGAACCACTATAAATCTCTTGTCTCTCGGTTAGATCTTTCCATCTCTAGCTTTTATTTCATTTTATTACCTTACTTGCATTACTTATTTATATTTACTTATACACATATTGTTCATATTGTTCAAGGAGTTGAGATCACATAAATTCGAATCTAAGTTTTAAAAAGTAAATAAAGTTTTCATAATAAGTTTTAAAAGGACATAAAACTATTCAACCCCCCTTCTAGTTTTTCCACAGTCTATATGTGAGGTTGTGATCTTTGAGCCTTCTTTGAGATCATCAACCACCGTAAATCTCTGAGCTCATCCATTGTAGTAATGCCTCCATGTGATTTGTTGTGACCGTTGGGCTCGCATGCTCACACTTTTCTAAATCATGATAGCTATCATCTGAGTTGCGGAAGCTGTGTAGTAGGTCTTTCATCTATCATGATGTCTTTGATAATGAATTGGAAGTCTGAGCATGGAGTGTGGATTGACATGTTTCTGCTGTAATCAGGAACCACCATCGCCATTTTTATATGAATCTGAAATAAAACAGTTAGCAATAAAGTTGGAGAACGAATATGGCTTTGTCATTCGATCGATGTGGTGGTTGGATGTAACCTTAAGTTCTGTGAAGACCCACTTGTGATCAGGTAGAATCCCCTTTAAAGAAGATTCTCCTTGACAGGAATTTCCAGCTTGTAGTAACGAGTCTTCCAACAAATTAATGTCAGAATCATCATACTAAGCATGTTCTCATACCGGAATGCCTCAAAGCAAACAGCACGGGAGAGTGAATCAATGAATTGAATACTCACTGATTAACAAGAAATTGATTAGAAAAATCACTTGCGTGTCACTGGATAAACATTTTGTGCAACACGACAAGGGTTTTATAAATTGAATCACATTTCTGTCAAAAATACTTTTGTTTGAAAATTTTCACAATCAATGTGCTCGAAAATTTGTTGGTGAGCACATTGAGAGGTTTTCCAAAAAGTATTCGTCAATCCATTTCCTGGAACAAGTTTGATTCAAATTTGAATCGCCCCATCGTTTCTTTCTAGTTGTCACAAGCTTGATCCATAAAGGATCTCACATGTCACCCACCAAGAGCTTGTTTGGTGTTGGCTCTAGAAGGATTTCCATCTTCATTGTGAATACTTTATGTATCACTCGGATGTTCTGGCAATACCACAAGGATAATGCGTAGGACTCTTCATATATATTTTCTTGCTTTTCACGGTGTATCAAACAACAAGTATATTGGAAATGTGTCCTAACGAGATTAATGGATGATCTCTTGGCTCTAGACTCAATAGTGCGTTTTGATTTAGTGATCGGAGGCTGGAGAGGACTGCCACCTTTTCAATATTGTCAAAATCGAAGTGAGAGAGACGATAGCAATGTATTGATCTCCATGACAAGTGAAACAAGATTCCTTTGAGGGACCTTGAGTGGCTAGGGAGGGTTGTGCAGCGTATCACTGGGTCCATGATACGTTGTCTTCAATGTCAGCAATCAACTAAGTGATTCTGACAGCATATGTATTGACCTGGTTTCTGCCTAAAGTGTAAGGAGGGCTTCTTTCTTTTCACCCTTTATCTTTACATTTCTTTTTCATTCCTCAACCCCTTCAGTGCTTACTGAGACTTCATTACTAGAACCTTGTTGGGTTTGTTCCAGTACTAGCTCCATCTCAGTCGACACTCTTCCCTTATTCACTTTTCTCCTTTTTTAATCATTCCTAAGGACTTCTATTCTAACTAGAGGATTGTCCCTGGGAAGATCCCTCCGGTTCTGGCTGGATCATGGGAACTAATACCTAACCTTACCATCCTTATAACTCCAATACATAAAGTAAAATGGTCGGTCTTTGGTATTCTTTCACAATTGCCATCACAAATCAGTTGCTCCCCCTCAATATGTGCATCGATATACGAAAGAGTTTAGCACATATAGGAGAGCCTACACTTGAGTCCAAAAAAAATCACATTTTTTTTATCAGATTTTCATATTTAAATCACATTCTCTCCCCCGATCAAAAATTTTAAACCATTTGAGATTTGTGATCCCAATTGATTTGAATATGTTTAGAAAATTTGGGAGAAAATATGGTCAGGTTTAAATGTATTCTGATTATGGAGCATACTATGCTCCCCCTTAAACCACGAGAGAGTGTCACTGCTGATGTTGCACAATGTTTAAAAAGGTGTCAGAAATTTGAACAAATACTCTCCTCCTTAATTAATGACCCGTTTTCTATATAAAGAGTTGTAGTCATTCAATTGAGCGACAAGTATTTGTGAAATTTAAGTCCCGTTACCACCTTGTGAAACACCAAAACTCTCCTGAAGAATCATAGAATGGAAAGAGTTTATGGTGCAAAGAAGACTTCTCTTCTTGTACAAGAAATGATGCACTGAATCGTACATGAGTTCGAAGAAACATGGATATAAAGTAATCCATGCCTAGGTGAACATCACCCAGTTGGAGGAACAGCCGTCTTTTTGACGACATACTTTTCCCATTGTAAAGCGCGAGTTGCAGTATGAAGTAACTGCAAGCCATTTAGACATGTTTTAACCAATTAGTATAACTTCTGCTCGAGCTTCATTTAAAGACCCGTGTCATTATTGAATGATATTTCTAGGACCGTAAATGTTATCGATAAACAGAAGACATGCCTAGAGAAACTATTTTTGGTATTTTTTGTTTTTCTGATTTTTAGGATTTTTATAGGTTTTATATTTTTCTATTTTCTTTTTGTTTAAGATATATACAACATATATACAAGGATATGTGAAGCCAATCCTTTACTCCTTCTCTTCTTCTTGAAGACCCTTGAGTGCATCAGGTGTCAAGCTCTTCATGCCAAGTCGCGGGAGAATAAACTGAAACCGTTCTCTCGGAAGTGCCTTACTGAAGATATCAGCCAACTGAAACTCCGTCCTCACGAAGTAGAGTTCGACAATCCCTTTCTCAACCTGTTCCCTTATGAAGTGATACTTGATGTCGATGTGCTTCGACCAGGAGTGTTGGACATTGTTACAGCAGAGAGCGATAGCGATTTTGTTGTCACAATACATGGGAATTTTGTTGTATGAAAGCCCATAATCTGAAAGTTGTGATCTCATCCATAGGATTTGAGCACAGCAAGCAGACATAGCAATGTACTCGGCCTCTGTAGAAGATATAGACGTGCTCATTTGCTTCTTAGAAGACCAACTAACCAACTTTTCCCCCAAAAACTGAGCTCCCCCTGAAGTACTTCGACGAGTATCGTGACACCCTGCATGATCCGCATCTGCATAAGCTGTGAGTTCCATTGCAGTGTCCTTTAGATACCATAGTCCTATGTGAATCGTGCCATGAAGATATCTAAAGATTCTTTTCACCGCTTCCAGATGCTTTTTAGTGGGCTTGGTTTGGTACCTAGCGCACATACATACTGCAAACAGAAGATCTGGTCTACTGGCGGTGATATACATCAAGGATCCAATCATACTTCTATACTTTGTTTGATCAACCGGCACCCCAGAGAGATCTTCATCCAGCTTTGATCTTTCAATCATGGGAGTGTCAACAGAGTCACTTGAATCGAATCCAATTTTCTTTAGAATTTCGTTTGCATATTTGGATTGATTAATGAAGATGCCTCCAGGACTTTGAGAAATTTGCAATCCTAAGAAGAACGACATTTGTCCCATCATCGACATCTGGAACTTAGAACTCATCTCTTTTGAAAACCGATCACATTCACAGGGATCAGACGAAGCAAAGATAATGTCATCTACATATATCTGAACAAGGAGTAGATGTTTGCCCGCCTTCCTGGTGAACAATGTAGGATCAACAACACCCTTGGAGAATCCATTTGCAAGAAGGAACTTGGAAAAGGTGTCATACCATGCCCTAGGTGCCTGCTTCAAGCCATAGAGGGCCTTCTTCAAGCGATAGACATGAGTAGGATGATCAGCGTCCACAAATCCTTCTGGTTGACTCACATAGACTTCCTCTTTTAAATCACCATTCAAGAAAGTTGTTTTAACATCCATCTGGTAGACTATCATATTCCGACTAGTAGCATTTGTGAGGAAGATTCTGATGGCTTCAATTCATGCAACAGGAGCAAATGATTCCTCAAACTCTATGCCCTCTTCTTGTCGATATCCTTTTGCAACTAGCCGTGCCTTGTTCTTAAGAACATCACCATGCTCATCAAGTTTCACTTTGAAGATCCACTTTAGAGC
This sequence comes from Artemisia tridentata subsp. tridentata, assembly GCA_021014915.2. Classification (NCBI taxonomy): domain Eukaryota; kingdom Viridiplantae; phylum Streptophyta; class Magnoliopsida; order Asterales; family Asteraceae; genus Artemisia; species Artemisia tridentata. The sequence goes on from CP139505.1 coordinate 361,572,342, forward strand.
AATGATCATTGCACACTCTGGAGGAGGTACTAATTCCCATACTTCAAGTCGATCAAATTCATGAATTTCATCTTGCATAGCGTTGAACCAGCAGTCTTTGGTCATTGCTTCTTTTGCATCTTTTGGTTCGACTTTTGATAGTACAGAGTTGAAGAAACACCACAGGGCATCAGTGGCTAGTTGTTTTCGAGTAGATACCGGACGAGAGAGATTACCAATGATGTTGTCAATCGGATGATCATTGGTCCATTTTCTGAGATGATCGTGGGGTTGAGGGTTTTGAACTGATGTTGCCGTGTTGTGATCTCCTGAAGAAGATGTATCAGTTGAAGATTCAGGAGCAAATACATTCTCAAATGGGACATCATCAACAGGAGCAAAAGGATTAACTTCAAAAGAATTGTCATCTGCAGATCCTTGCTGCACCGAAGAAGATTGATGATTCGTGGTTTTGCAACCTTACAACAGGTTTTACCTCTCAAGGGATCTTGAGAAGTTTGCAATCCCCACCAGGCAGTGTACCTGACCGTTGTAGTATAGTGAAGTGGCAAGTACCGGGGATTGATCGTTCAACTCAAAGAATAGTGTTCGTTAGGATTGAAATTAATCTAACTAGGTCTAAAGGTGAGGGATGATTCTTTTTGTATTTTTTTATTTTATGGAAAGCAAGTAAAAATCTCTGGTTTTGGAAGAAGGGGCGGAATTAGTTGCTAATCAACTAACCCAAAAGCTACTAATTAAACTAATATGCAAGAAAAGTAAACTAGGGTTCTACAAGGGAAATGAAGCATGTCTACCTATGATATGTTACTCCTTGCTAGCTATCCAATTCTACCTATTGAATTGTCACACCTTGTTTTAATTGACGGGTTGTATTCCTTAATACCAATCGTGGGGTGGCGTACGTACTTCCCCAACTCTATAAGCTCCTACTTCACTCCTATGTCGAGCCGGCTAAGAAGCTCCTAACATGGGATCACTAGAATTCGCTCATGCATTAAATACAACCAAATAAACCTAGTACGCATTGGTTCATGTTTCTTAAGACGTTCAAGCAAGTTACCGTATAGGAGGTTAGCCAGTTTTCTTAAGCCTAACATCGATATCACCCAATCAAACAAGAGACAATAGGAAACAAGAATTATAAACTAAACCAACTAGATCTATTGAAGTTGTCACGCCTTAATTGATGGAGATGGACACATACATCAACAAGAAATCAATAAGATCTAATTAGTTATACACAAGTTTCACACAATCATAAATAGACACAAGGTGATTTAGCCAAGCATAATTAATGAAGAGCAATCAACAATAATCATAATTGAAGACATAACATAAGATTGAATCGATAAACAAACCATTACAAGATGTTTATGGCATGATTAGGACCCTCTAAGTTGCTGGAAAAACACCTACCTAAACCCTAGAATCGGACTTAGGGTTTAGGGCTTACAAATAATGAAGTTGTGAGGTTATATTTATAGGCATTTTTCTGTCGGCCCGATCTGACGGCGTCAGACTTACACGTGACGTCGTCAAGTCCAATTTTTCACCAAATTGTATATCTTTTCGTCCCGATCGCGTGGCCTTTTGAATCACCTAAATCCGAGTTCGTATGAGGATTTTATGGCCAAAACAGTAACAGCTACCGCGCGCGCAAGTTGTGACTAGTTAACACGTGATGGCCTTCTTGACGCCGTCTCCCTTTAAACCTCCAAAATCCGTTCTGGCCTATCAGAAGCTGACGCCGTCAAGGTTTAAGGGTGACGCCGTCATTCTTCAGCTTAAACCGTGACGACCTTGATCACTCCAAAGGGTGACGCCGTCAGAATTTCAATACAAATCTCACTGGCTTATCATGTGTATTTTTCATATCCACCACTTTTGCCAAGCCGTGACGCCGTCAAGAGCAAGTCTTGACGCCGTCACATGTACTTTCCAGAATATTTTTGAGACTTTGTCGTTTTCTTCACTTTTATGCTCCAAAAACGTCCAAAATGCTTCTTTTTCCAGATTTCATCTCCAAAGTACCTAAAATGACAAAAGGAACGATTTAGGGCAATATTTGATCAAATAAATATGATTTAGGGCTTAAATGACCCCCTAAAAGCGGTACACTTTTCGCTTCATCAAATACCCTTACACTTGAGATTTGCTTGTCCTCAAGCAAATGCGCTTTTATTCTAATCAAAATACAAGTTAGGGGTCATTTAATGCTAATATAAAAGTAATTACAACAAATATTCGTTCTACTTTAATCATAATAAGCACGGAGATTACAAACTAGCACCTCACAAGTAGTGTTTAGATACTCACATCTCTCAAGTGTCATCAAAATAAATCTCATAAATGAAAACGGATAATATCTCTCACTACCTGTCATAGCAAATAGATTACCATAGGCTTGGGAAAGGATCGAAAACCTCCTCCACTAGGCGTAAGCACCTAAGATAAACTATCAAAGAGGGCTTTTACATGGGTTATAACGTGAGGTGTAGGGAAAAGGAAAACACGGTTTTGTTGGATAAATGATATTTTACTGGTGGCGAGTTAAAGATCTTGATTAATTACATGTACTATACAATGTTGCTAAGCCAAGACTCGACTCAATCTTAAGCTAAAAATAGAATAACAAAAACATAAAATAAACATAAAATGAAACGGGATGGTAGTCCGTATGTTTTTTTTTTTTTTTTTTTTTTTTTTTTTTTTTTTTTTCATTTTTTTTTTTTTTTCTTTTTTTTTTTTTTTTTTTTTTTTTTTTTTTTTTTTTTTTTTTTTTTTGCATACACTTTTGCCCTACCATCCAAAATAATACATCATAGGGGCATTGCATTCCCCTTACACTTGAACTTTTACATAACTTTACAAATAACTATTCTAATGACTCGAATTAAGATAATCAAAACACTTGGAGTACTTTTTTTTTTTTTTTAAAAACATTTAGCACATATGGGGGTAATAAATGATGTTCTTCCCCATTACTCCATTACACTAGTACTTTACCCATGAGTCCCAATCGTCCCAAAACAATATGTACAAGGATATGACTCGACTTAGCAACCATGTAATCAACTAGATAATTAACTTGGGTTTTAAACAAATGTTGTAACAATAATGCACTAAAAATGAGTGCATACAAGGTAGGCTAAGGCGATTTGGGTGTACATTTAAGTGGGGTGTAAACAAATTCTTCCTTCAAGTAAAATGCTTAAAGGTCGAAACGAAAAGATAGGCTCTGAGGGGTGTACTAGGGGTATCGTGTACTAAAAATGAGTACAACGCAAAGGGTGTGGGAGAATTACTTGACCAATGTAGCCAAAGTAATTATAACAAAAACACAGGTGTAAAACAATGGGTTAATCCTAATGCCTCTTATCATGTAGTAAATCTAACTACACGAATGTAGTCTCACTTGTGGCTTCGGAATGGTCCTAACGCAAGTTCTAGAATCTAAGTGCTACCGGTACACACATCATAGCATAAATGCTTTTCCTACCAATTCTAGGGGCGAACCTCACATATTTGGGGGTGGAAAATTTTTTAGTGGTACGGTTTTGTGATAGTCATATAACTCCTATCCATGAGACGCTCATTAAGACCAAAGTTTCACTCCTATATGTTGTAAAAAATTTTAAATTTGGCACTAAAATTGCCTTAACAGGTATTTCTCTCAGTTTTATTACACATCTACCATTAAACAAACAAAAATCAAGCGTAATTGTATTCTCTAAAGTATCGTACTTTTACCCCCCCCCCCCCTTACACTTAATATGAACATTGTCCCCAATGTTCAAATAATAAGATGTAAAAGTGAAAAGGTAAAAGAATGAAATCAAATACTCCCCTGATTCGTTCGGTGGATAAAGAGGTAACATGGTTAGATCTTCTTCCAAGGTAATGTAGAAGCTTCAAGACTAATGCATCGCCAAAAGCTTGATTCCACATACATCTCCTTGTCCAAAATAACCTGTTAATCCTGAGAAAACAAACAAGAAAAACCAAAGCATCAAACCGAACAAAGACAACTCACAACTAGGTGTAATTCCAGACTTAGAAATAAAACAATTAAAGATATAATGCTTGCGGAATGAATGTTTTGCAGATTCCTGGAGTTTATAAGTTAGAGATTTAATAAAAACTTTTTATGATTCCGGTAGAAAAACAAAACTTTCAAAAATTTCAGAAAATTAAAACCTGACGCCGTCAGGTTGTAAGGCCTGACGCCGTCAGAAATGATCTGACAGAATTCTCATGTTAAGTTTCCGGAAAATTTCTGGAAAAACCTATACCTTACTTCCTGGAATTCCTGCAAAACTTCATTATGACTCGATACAAGCATTTGACTCAAACAAATACTAATATGCATGCTTATATCTCATTGTTATCGTTCATGTTCAATCTTGTTCTTAAAAACAAATTTGGATTTCCCTTACACTTATCTTTTGCAAAATACCTTTATATGTAGTTAAGACGAAGTTAAAAACAAAATAAAGCATTTTCACAATTTATATTTGAGACATGAACAGTAAACAAAAAGAATAAGAAATGCATACGGAAACAAATAAAATTAAATAAACAAACAATCAAACAAATAAAGCAAATAAAGCTTGGGTTGCCTCCCAATAAGCGCTTGTTTTTGTTCGAGTCACGAGCCTGACTCTACCCTTATTTAACAAAAATAGGGGAGGTTTTCCCTACACTTAGGATTAAGTGCGGGTGAAAGTAGCGATACACACCCTTAGGGTGTGAATATGCCACGTGAGGTGAAGGGGGTGAGTGAATGGCTTCCTTCATCCTAAAACTACCCGGATAATATTGGTTGATGGGTGGGTCGGTTCCTCTTTTTTCTCCTAGATGTAAATCTAAGGATGAAAAGTTGTGTAAAGGTTGAGGTTCCAATTCATCAACACTAGGAAATCCCCTAGAACTATGAGTAAGGTCATCACTAAAAGTGTGCAAACCTATATCCTCTAGTTGTGCTTGGTCCAAGGGTTCTACCTCCATCGGGATTCCTAAAGTCTCTTCTACTTCTTCCGGGTAAGTCACGGGCGGTGTGGGTGCCTCAAATGATGGTTGAGTATTTTGTGGGCTTATGGTGTTTACCTCATTATTCCATGTGTCAAGATCACCTATATCCTCGTCAATTGTTTTCTTAGGTAGTGATAATAACAAACCTAGTGCTTCATCCAACTTATGATTTATTGATACGGCTCTATCCATAATTCCTTGGCAAACTAGGCCGCTTTTCCTATTAGCCTCACTAAAACAAGATCCTAAACATGGAGGTTGTTCATAAGAATCTATCCTAGGTGAAGGCTCATATGATTCATAAGTGTCTCTAAATGAGGTATTTTGAACTTCTTGGTGTTCTAGCCACTCAACCATATCTTGCAATCTTAGAAATCTAAGTGAAAGGTCCATTTGAAGCAAATTACAAACAAAATCACAAAGAAAAGATAGACTACGAGAAAGCTACAAAATAAAAAGAAAATATCTCACTTGATAGGAATCTTGTGAGTAGACCTAATAAAAATAAAATTTCAACCTAAGCAATAACTACTCCCCGGCAGCGGCGCCAAAAACTTGATTCGTGGTTTTGCAACCTTACAACAGGTTTTACCTCTCAAGGGATCTTGAGAAGTTTGCAATCCCCACCAGGCAGTGTACCTGACCGTTGTAGTATAGTGAAGTGGCAAGTACCGGGGATTGATCGTTCAACTCAAAGAATAGTGTTCGTTAGGATTGAAATTAATCTAACTAGGTCTAAAGGTGAGGGATGATTCTTTTTGTATTTTTTTATTTTATGGAAAGCAAGTAAAAATCTCTGGTTTTGGAAGAAGGGGCGGAATTAGTTGCTAATCAACTAACCCAAAAGCTACTAATTAAACTAATATGCAAGAAAAGTAAACTAGGGTTCTACAAGGGAAATGAAGCATGTCTACCTATGATATGTTACTCCTTGCTAGCTATCCAATTCTACCTATTGAATTGTCACACCTTGTTTTAATTGACGGGTTGTATTCCTTAATACCAATCGTGGGGTGGCGTACGTACTTCCCCAACTCTATAAGCTCCTACTTCACTCCTATGTCGAGCCGGCTAAGAAGCTCCTAACATGGGATCACTAGAATTCGCTCATGCATTAAATACAACCAAATAAACCTAGTACGCATTGGTTCATGTTTCTTAAGACGTTCAAGCAAGTTACCGTATAGGAGGTTAGCCAGTTTTCTTAAGCCTAACATCGATATCACCCAATCAAACAAGAGACAATAGGAAACAAGAATTATAAACTAAACCAACTAGATCTATTGAAGTTGTCACGCCCTAATTGATGGAGATGGACACATACATCAACAAGAAATCAATAAGATCTAATTAGTTATACACAAGTTTCACACAATCATAAATAGACACAAGGTGATTTAGCCAAGCATAATTAATGAAGAGCAATCAACAATAATCATAATTGAAGACATAACATAAGATTGAATCGATAAACAAACCATTACAAGATGTTTATGGCATGATTAGGACCCTCTAAGTTGCTGGAAAAACACCTACCTAAACCCTAGAATCGGACTTAGGGTTTAGGGCTTACAAATAATGAAGTTGTGAGGTTATATTTATAGGCATTTTTCTGTCGGCCCGATCTGACGACGTCAGACTTACACGTGACGCCGTCAAGTCCAATTTTTCACCAAATTGTATATCTTTTCGTCCCGATCGCGTGGCCTTTTGAATCACCTAAATCCGAGTTCGTATGAGGATTTTATGGCCAAAACAGTAACAGCTACCGCGCGCGCAAGTTGTGACTAGTTAACACGTGATGGCCTTCTTGACGCCGTCTCCCTTTAAACCTCCAAAATCCGTTCTGGCCTATCAGAAGCTGACGCCGTCAAGGTTTAAGGGTGACGCCGTCATTCTTCAGCTTAAACCGTGACGACCTTGATCACTCCAAAGGGTGACGCCGTCAGAATTTCAATGCAAATCTCACTGGCTTATCATGTGTATTTTTCATATCCACCACTTTTGCCAAGCCGTGACGCCGTCAAGAGCAAGTCTTGACGCCGTCACATGTACTTTCCAGAATATTTTTGAGACTTTGTCGTTTTCTTCACTTTTATGCTCCAAAAACGTCCAAAATGCTTCTTTTTCCAGATTTCATCTCCAAAGTACCTAAAATGACAAAAGGAACGATTTAGGGCAATATTTGATCAAATAAATATGATTTAGGGCTTAAATGACCCCCTAAAAGCGGTACACTTTTCGCTTCATCAATTGAATATATGATGATGAGGGTGAAGGACAAGCAGAAGGAGCATCGAGACTGATTGAGACAGATACTGATGGGCCTTCTGAGTCATGTGGAATTTGAGCATCAGCAACCGGAAGTACAGCTGGAGTATCAGTGGTAGTATCAATTGTTGTTGGCTCAAAATATTCATCAAACATCGGATCAAATAACTTCTTCAACTCTTCACTTGTGGGAGGTACATAAGGAACTGCATGCGTGGGATTTTGTACAAGACCCGAACTAATTGGTCCGGGTGTCAAAAAGTTAAGAGCGGGTCCAGAACTAGATTGTCCAGAAGCCGGTTTCTCAGACAGCTCATCGAACGTAATGTGAATTGTTTCCATGATTTGTAGGGTTCTTTTGTTATAGATTCTGTATCCCTTACGATCTGGTGCGTACCCAATGAAGAAACCTACATCTGCTTTAGCTTTCAACTTTCCCAGATCTTGACTGTCATTTGTCGGATAACACAGTGCACCGAACACATGAAGAAAGGAGAGATCTGGCTTCTTGTTATGAATTAGCTCATAAGGTGTCTTATTGTGAGTAGTATGAATCAGGGATCGGTTTTGGTTGTAACATGCTATTGCAATTGCTTCTGCCCAAAGAAACATCGGAGCTTTGGAAAATATTAGCATGGTTCTTGCAGCCTCCACCAGAGTACGGTTCCTTCTTTCAACCACATTGTTCTGCTGAAGAGTGCGTGGAACACTTTTCTGGTGTGTTATGCCAATACTCTCATAGAAATGACTAAGTTGTTGGTTGAAAAACTCAGTTCCATTGTCTGTACGGATGATTCGGACAGTTTTGTTGAGCCTTATTTGCAGCTGTTTAATTAGTTTGATGATAACCTCTGGAGTTTCATCCTTTGTTTTCAAAAACTTTACCTACGTAAACCGAGAGTAGTCATCGACTACCACAAGAATGTATTTCTTCCCGTTTATACTCTGTACTCTCATTGGACCGCACATATCCATGTGAAGGGTGTGAAGAACTTCCAGGATGGTGTTGATAGTTTTGGGTTTGTGGGTTTGTTTCTTGCTTTTGCCTAGTTGACATGCAGTACATAGATGATCTTTCTCAAACTTTAGTCTGGGCATGCCTCGTACAAGGTCCTTGCGAGACAAGTCATTTATAGTACCGAAGTTCAAATGGTTTAAACGACGGTGCCAAAGCCAAGACTTAGTCTTTGAGGCCTTTGAAAGCAAGCAAATAGGAGAGGACCTCATCATTTCTTCAATGGAGATGGTATATAAATTGGTGCCACGACTGCCTTTGAGGAGATCCACACCATCCAACTCTCTGACAAAACAAGTGTGTTTCCTGAAGGCCACTTCAAGATCGGAATTGCAGAATTGACCAACCGAAAACAAGTTATGCCCTAGTACTTCTACATAGTATACTCGAGAGATTACATTGTCCCCGAACACATAATCTCCATACCCCATAATTGCCCCAAAGTGGTCGTTCCCAAATCTAACTGTCCCGATAAACTTTTTCACGAAGTTCTTGAGCCGTGAGCGATCCCCCGTCATATGTTTTGAGCAGCCTGAGTCCAAATACCAAAGGACGATTTGTACGACCTGCATTTGAAAACAGACAACGATGGATAACTGAAATATGTGGATCCCCACGTGTAGTTGGGGTCCGTTTGGTTAGCACACACAAATTTAGGAGTTACAGGGTTCACAGATGCTGTTGTCATTATAGTGGAGACTACCCTAGATGCAGCAGATGACCTAGTTGGAAGGCATTGTGTTTCTAGAGGCAAAATTCGACCAGTTGGTCTCCATTCCTTAGACTTCTCAATCTTATGATTATTCTTTCTAGGTAAGGGACACTGGTTTCCTAAAGTGAACTTCCTTCCAGTGGGTCTCCATTTGTATCCAACATTAGCAAACGTTTTTCCTGTTGCTTTCCAAACTTTCTTACTTGTTTCAGTTCTCCTAACATTCATAACATGGGGTTGTTTGGGAGATCTCAAAAATGACATAACACATCTATCTTGATTGCCAAAAATTAAACATTCATCACATGTCTTACAAATAACAACAGAATTCGAATCAATTACAGTACTTTTAAGACAAATACTAGAATCAACACGATTCTTTTTCATAAAAACAAACTTATTTTTCCTAGGATGGGCTTTTACTTTATTCTCACTATCACTTTTAGTCGGCGCAGTCCTATCATTCTTGGTATTGCTTTTAAGCGTTGACTTGCTAGCTCTAGTGACTTGTTTTACTCCTGTAGAAGCAATAATGGGAACATTAGTTTGTTGTAGTGCCATTTGGTTTTCTGGTTTAGATGTGCTAGGAATAGATGCTTTCCATGTTTCATCAAAAGTTGCATGCTTGCTCTTAATTGTGGATGATGATGCAACAAATCTATCTCTTTTGTTATCGGTCTTAGGGCCAGTGCCAATGGCATATTCTAACACTTCCTGAATCTTTTTTGTGAGAACACAAGCATACACAACTACCTTATCAAGTGGCTTTTCTATTCTGTCCTCTTCTACAACCTCACGAAGTGTGTTAAGGCCGTCCCTAAGGTGATGGAGATATATTTGATGGGTAGGTCTATTGTTTCTAAGGGGAAATGGAATAGGCCCAACATCAACATCATACATTTTAATAGCAGAAACCTTTGGTGCAACACAATCACAGGTGATACTTGGCATTTTTCCTTTCACCTGAGTCTTAAGATTCTCAATTTCGTTTAACAAAGAAGTTATCTTTTCATTATGACTGTTTCGTGTAACTTTAATCGAGTCATATAACTCTTTGTAATGCTGTTTAATCTTAGAATTCTCAGCTCGAAAACACTCATTTTCATAGTGTAACTTATTGATGGTGTCTTGATAGTGAAAATCCTGAGAATCTGAAGATGAAGGTTTATTGGTGCCATACACATCACACTTGTTTGATTTTAATTTGGCAATTTGAGCCCTCAATTGCCGAATCGTGTTCGTGTGAGCTTGAATTTTCTCATCCCGTTTGCTTAATTCAAAATACGTATCAAACTCAGGAGCATCCAAAGATGTCTTGACATTTGATAGTTTACATTTTTCTTCTAAGTGTTGATATTTTAATTGTAAATTAGGATACTCAACCTCTAGTTTTGAAAAATGTTTAACCATGTTATCATGGTCATCATTTTGAATTTGATCAAGCAATTTCAAATTCTCCCCTTCAAGCTCAACAACACGATTCTGGGTAACATTCAAAGCAATAGAATACTCATGAAATTGTCAAGCAGATAATGCAGAATCAGTAGCAGTATAAAATACATCTTGTGCAATACATCTAGCAATCAAATTCTCATTTTTGATGAGAATGTTCTTTCTTTCAATCTCACGAGTCTTAAGTTCTATCACATTTTGAGTTACCTCATTTTCCATATCTTTAAACACTACTTTCATTTCATTTACTTCTGCTTTAAGAGTATTTTGCATCCCTTCAAAATGTTCTTTGAGTAGTTTAAAGAATGGCATGACTTTAGTCAAGTAACACCTTTTTGTATGTTCAAAACACCTTTCTCCCTCAGTTATTCCTGTTGGTGTAACTCTCTTCTTACATGTTTTATCAAAATCAGCAAATACTTGACAAAGTACATATATGCTAATTAAGGTTTTACATTCAGTGGGAAGAGTTAAAGGAACCAAATGTCTAGGTGTATTGGGAGGATACACCGTCGCAGCAGCAATTTTCCTAAGGGATGGGGTTTTGGCTTCAAGCTCATCAGCTTTTTTCTTTTCAGTATCATACTTCCAAAATATTTGTTCAGGCGTTAACTTATTTTGAGGTGCAAACACGGTCAATCGATTCTCCTTATTATAATCATGGGGTTTGACTATTATTCGATTGGCTATGCGGATGGGATCCTTCATTTTCTCATTCACTCTTTCTCTTTTCCACACATCTATTTCATCATTCTCTTCTGATGATGAGTGGTCAGGTGGGGCATGATCAGGCATAAACATCACATTAGCATCATACAATGCGGGTTGGGCCATTTTTTGCATTCCTAAGGTACGCAGACTTTGGTTCACCTATGGTATTCTCACTATGCTTATCACTCAGCTTTCTTTGCTTGTAAATCATTTGAGCAGTCTGTCTGGTTTGGTCATGTGTGTACAACTTATCTTCAAGCTTATTCTTTAGGGTTTTAAGTCTGGAGAAATCATTTAAGAGTTGTGTTTCTTTATCTTTGAATTCTTGCTTTAGTGTATTTAAATTTTTTTGAGCTTCCTGTTTTTGCTTAACAGTCTGATCCAGCTGACTTTTCAAAGAATTCAACTCTAGTTTTAATGTTTCTTCCCTAACATTACGCTCTGTTATAAGTGTACGCATTTGACTTTCCATTTTCTGCTCACGCTCTGTTAGTTCAAACTTAGCACGCTGTTCATACAAGGCCACTTGTTCTTTATATATGTTTAATCTAGTGGTCAAGGTATCATCAGTGACAAACACAATGTTTTCATGCAACTCACAAGTATTATCTACAGCACAAGCATTATCTAAGGCACAGACATTATTTACAACACAAGCAATGTTTTTAACAGAAGATGCACCATCTTGTACATCAGACATGTTGTTGTAATTCACATATTGTTCATATGGAATAATATTACTATTTCCCATGTCAACAGTATCTGAATCAACCACATCTGTCTGTTGTACTTCGTTGGGAATCTTCTGTACATCAACCACATTATATGTGTCATAAAGTTTTAGTACCTCAAAGATCACAGATGTGTTGGAGGAACCAGCTTGTTGAGGTGATGAGACAACAGAGGACAAGTTAGCCATGAAGATCGTTTGAGCAGTTGGTTCTTCATCCACATCAGAGTCGAACGCATCACAATCATCGGCTTTGAAGATGTTCGGATCATTAAGTGCAAGGTCCTGAACTGGCTGTTCGTCCACATCATCATCAAAATTATTTCCCCCATCGCCAGCAAGAAACAACAGTTCTTCATCCAACACAACACCACTTTCTTGTGCTTGCATCAATAACATCTTGTCCTTGAAATAGTCAGAGTTTTGAGGACGTTTAGGCTGATTGCAATTCCTAGCAATATGTCCCAATCCACCACAATTGTAGCACTTTGTTTGCCTTCCTTGTCCCTGGTTGACATTTCCAACTCTGTTCTGAGCATTCCCCCTACCAACATTCCCAACATTCCTTGGATTCCCATTTTGTCTTCCCTGCACAGTCTGAACAATAATTCTTCCATCTTCCACAGTAGCCTGATTGCGTGGGTTAGATGAGTTTCTGAGTTGATTGTTTGTTTGAGCAGCTTTAAATTGTTGCACAAGTAGGGACACTTGATTGGAAAGCTCATCAATCATCTGATCAGTGCGAGAATATCCAGAGTCTAGTTGAGAGTTCATAGTAGGTTGTGGGTGCACGGATGATTGAGCAAACAACGACTGATTCTTTGATGGGATGGGATTTTGATATGATTGATCAAGTTGTGGTTGATTGTATTGCTGAACATTTGCAACAAAGGCTAGTGGATCACTTGGTGCAGTAGGATTGAGTTTTTCTCTCAACAGACGATCATAAGCAGCATGTTTCTCATGTTGTTGCAGGTATGCATACAATTGTTCATAGTTTGTGTCCCTTAGACCTTTGTTGAGTTTAACTGCGGTAACAAATCTGTCCCATTCTGGTGTCATGTTGTTCACAAACTTTGAGTTCAGTTGGATGTTCGGCATAGTCATTCTTATGATTCTCATATCGTTCACCAACTTGTGGAACCTTACATAGTAGTCTGTGATATTCTCTCCTGGGTTCATTTTAAAATGCTCAAACTCATCGTATAGTTGTGACTCACGATCTTCTTTTGTGAGTTCTGATCCAGCCAAAAGCATCTTGACATTGTCCCATACTGCTTTTGCTTCAGTGTTAAAATTTATGAGTTTGTAGACATCTTTAGGCAGACCTTGAATGACAATGTTGGAATCTCTAACGTCAGCATCATACCTCTTCTTTTCCTCTTCAGTCAGATCATTGTAAGTTCGAGGCCTGTCTATTCCAAATGTCACAGTTCCATCTTCACCAGTGGTAACAACGTCTCTGGTAGTACCCATCTGAAATGGTCCTTCATCAATGGATTTAAGGATGTTAAATCCATTTTCTTTACCCAAGCAGTAGAGATGAATTCTTTGGGCCCATGACTCGTAGTCAGTCCAATCTAGCATAGGAGGACGAGTATCGGACCCAGCAGCTTGTATGTCATCAGATGCAGTGCTTGTCATGATTAAGACGGGATTTTACAACTCTTGTGATTTAAACCGAGAAATAGATTCTTTCGCGGGATTTTCTAAAATCAACAAGAGAAACCGTAATCCAAGAGTGAATTGCAAAATTGATATTCAAAATTCGAGTTACAAAAATCAAATCTTAATTTGATCAAATCGCAACAAGTCAAGTTACAAATTGTCAAATCGCAACAAGTCAAATCGCAATCAACCAAATCACAATAAGTCAAATCGCAAGTGTCAACTCGCAACGTCAAATCGCAACTGGTCAAATCGTAATCAGTCAAATCACAATAAATCAAATCGCAGCTTATCAAATCACAAATAATCAAATTACAATTTGTCAATCGTAAGTCAAATCGCAAAGATCAAATCGCAATGACTCAAGTCACAAGTCACAGCCTTTAATCGCAACATATTGAGCTCAAATCGCAATAAGCAAATAGCAATTAGACAACCCAAGTCGCAACTGTCAAATCGCAACCAGAACAACTCAAATCGCTAGAGTCAAATCACAACTCACAACTGGACAAACTATCACTATCTCGTCAAGTCGCAACCCACAATATGCCAAAACTGTCGTTTTCTAGCGATTTGACTTCTTTTTCCCTTTTGAGTAATAAGTCAAATCGCAAACTCCAAGATATACCAAATCGCAACTACCAATTTCCCAACTGATCAAATCGCAGCGAAGAAATTCTGGGCGCAACTCAAGTCGCAGCCAAGAACACTTTTGCAAACACCAAACGATTTGACCAAATACTCCACAAATCGACAGAAACAACCAACCCAGCAACAAAACAACGCTTATGTAACAATCTTGAACAAGAAAGTACACGATTTTCATAGATTTAACCACAAACAAGAATCGTACAAATGATTTTCCCTAGAAAAACTATTCGAACCAAGAAAACTAAAAACAACCAATGAAATCCGTGAACATGAACTCATATGAACCTAACCATGGCTCTTGATACCAATTGTAAGATGTTCACTAACATATATAACACGTATGGATTAATCTTTGGCCGAATAGTGAAGAAATTTCTAGAGAAAGAAAGAAGGTTGGGAGCCTTTGTAGAGAGAGAAAGTGAGATGTTAGATTAGAAAGAATGAAAGGTCCAACCCTCTCCCTAGGTGAAGAGGGGTATTTATACTATTACATATTATGCCCCGAGTGGGCTGTGGAGTGAGCTGACAGAGGGTAAAGACCCGACCCACTCCACAAGTTCTATATTAACTAAACTACTACTAATAATACTAATATTCCTATGAGCTATTAAGTGCTAATGAGTACTCGGGGTGACCGAGTCTTCAGATGAATATTTATATTCCTAACATTATGACACTATCCGATCTTTAAGAAGCAGATCTTGGAAACTTTTTATCCAGAGAAACGTAACTAGTGCCTTTCATCGCCTAATTATGTGACTTTGATCTATCAAGTCATAACAATGGCTACAAAAACACACCATATCACTAACAAAGGTCCAATAAAGTACAGGCTCATGATAACTACTAACATAAACACAACCAATTTGTATGACATTTTCCTTCATTTTCACTTTTGAATACCTATTTTTTAAATGCAATACCCAACTCACCCGACCCGATAACACCCCTATCTGCAGTGGTGATGTTTGGCTACTACAACATATGACAGATTTAAGGTTAATGCATTTATGATATAGTTTTTCAGTTTTGTTTTTGGCTTGTGTGCAGGACAGGTACAAATGGGATATAATATGTCTCATGTGGGCCTTGAGGTTTTTAATTTCACTTGTATTGTATTAGTTTGCACCAGTTCTGTGTAATGTATGTGTGGTCTTAGAGGTTTTAGCTGAAGTTATGTGTGTGAACTGCACAAGTTTGAAGTGACTGATTTTTGTTAACCTTCAAATTAGGAAGCTTTACATGTGTGTTGATGTTGGATAAAAGAGAATATATTTTATTGTAGCATACATTTTTATGACACTATGGAAATTAATTCAGTTTTTCATATACTCAAGATAACCATATACCTCAATTTCTTACCTTAACCTTATCATATATCTAATTGAAAGAACCCTAGATTACTAACATAAAATTGAAAAGTAAAAAATTACCTAATTAACTACAATCATGTATCAAACATCAAAATCAGCACCCTAACATTAAATTAAAAGGTAAATTAAAACTAATTACCACAAATTATGATCTAAAATAGTTAATGGTGTATGAACATACCTTTTTCTAATGCTTCCTGAAAGTATATTGCATCTCATAAACCGCAATATACACCTTCTGTGGAAGGAGTAATTTCTGCTCCACGATCCCCACATATCTAGGGGCGCCAAATAATCTCAGAGAATGGCGCCAATATTTTCACCCAAAGTGAGTAACTGTATGTTCTTGTGGTGTGCAGAGTATGTATGTTACAAAAGTATGATTTCCTATAGTTTTATTATTAATTATTCACTATATATTATTATTATTATTATTATTCACTATATATTATTATTATTATTATTATTATTATTATTATTATTATTATTATTATTATTATTAGTATATATTTTTTAAGGGCATTATTACGGGGTGCCAATTTTTGACACAACATAAAACCCGACCTGAGACTTACATGAAAATTAACAGATTCGGGTTGAGTCTAAATAGGTTTTGGGCCATGTTCTGGTCGACCATTTGACCCGTTTATTAAACATGTCAAGTTTGGGTTGGGTATACGTTAAACAGGTCGACCCGCCAAGCCGTTTAAGCTTTTTTTTTCAAAATTGAGAAATTATATATACTTTATTATACGGATTAAATGGGTCGACCCACGAACTTGTTTAACCTATGTATTATGAACTAGAATTAGTCAAATCAATCAAATTACCGGGTCTATAGGATGTTCAAAGAAAAATCAGAACTATATTAAACGGATTTTCGGGTTAAGGTCAATCAGCTTATTAGGTTACTTAGTAACATACAAACAACATTTGTGGATATATCTTTCTTCTTTCACAAAAGGATTGTCTCGTTAGGTTTTTATACACTTACCGAGTTTTTCAATCACTTTTGCACCTGCAACCCACCTAACAATCAAACATAGCTATTTTTTGTTATAATTAAGAACGCTTCATTTTGCAAAATGTTTGTGATGATGAATGGTCTAAGTTTATCTAAATAATGAGATAACATAGATATTAAGATCTCGATGTAGCTCTTATGATTTTCCGATTTTACGATATCGTTAAGCAAAAACACGTTGATCCTTCGTAGGATTTTAAAAGGCACAACATCTCACACGCCGTCGTATACGGCTCTGCTCGGCTCCCACCTCAACTTCTGGTGACAAGGTATATTTAGACAACATTGTTAACTGAAACTTTTTGGTCAATTTGAATTGCTTTTTAAATTTTAATGACCAATATCTAACTTTGACAGGTGGACAATCCGACTTCAGAGAAGGAAAACAAAGCTGAACCGGAACCTTGTCATGAAATATTGTTCAACCCTGCAAGAGTAGTTCCTAGTCAAGAGAAATACATCAGATTCTTAGAAGATAGTAGATATGTACTTGTGAGGCTCGCTGTAACTGGGTTTGTTATTTTGAAGGACCGTCTCGCTAATGAAACAACAACTGCTGCAGGGTACACCAGTACCTCCACAACAAGAGATAGATGCAACCCCTAACTGCTTTGGGAATACTATCTGTAACATGAACTAATACTTCTTGATTAAAATCGGATTTAGAATTTGTAAATATACGTGTTAGTTATAGGTTGACCTGTCATGTATACTGTTGAGTGCTAGGTGAATTATTGATAATAGTGATAAGTGATTGTTAGCCTGTAATAATTGTTTTGATCTTGCAAATTTCATTTCTTACTTTTTTTATGCTGATAAAGTTGGTAATAAAATTCATGGTATGTGGAGTTAGATTTTGATGGCTTTAACCCGGTCATTATCATTGGACTCAAACTAAAAAGGGTTACAAATATCCTGAAAATTTGTAGAAAAAGGGCGCTTAATGTTGCAGAACAAAAAATACATAAGTTTGATGGGTGGTTGAAGGCGGCGAAAATTTTTAAAACTCAAACTATATAAGAGCTAAATGGATTAGTCCAAAAAAAAAAAAAAAAAAAAAAAAAAAAAAAAAAAAAAAACCCAAGTACTAGTAGCCACTGCATTTATGCCAAACACTACATCTGCACTTCCGCCAAACATCCTAAAAACCATCAAGAACAAACCAACATGCAGATTAGGATAGAAATGCAGTCCTAAATAATCCTAATTTTGTCATAGTAGCAACAAAACATACCATGCATTACTAATCCTATTTGTCACAGTAGCTACAGATACATAGAAACATAGTTTTTTTTAGAGAAGCATACACTCATTTGCATAATTCTCACACATTCATAAATAACTCTTTCTTCCTAGTACACAATCCCTAATACATAGAACCATACTAACGGAAACCTTGATATAACCATAAACCAAACTACCCACTGAAACCATATAACCAGAAAGCCAAATGTCAATCCATACCATCCTGGAACCTTTGTCAATAATGAATACCATGTTACTTTCCCAAAAACCATACCCATAATCCTTATTAAGACAATCAAACTAGCCAATCAAACCAGGACCAGAGCCATAGTTCAAAAAACCAAATTGAAATGAAGCATAACCAACAGCATTACTAAACCTAATCCTGGAAACATCCTTATTGCAGCACCAATCACCCATACAACCACTATAGAAGGCTGCCAAATTCCTAAATCTAACCCGGCTAGTGTTATCCCAAACACCCTTATAATCAAATATATTATCTATAAAAGAAAATCAGGATCTCATAATGCCAAAATTGAGCATACTAGAACTTATAAGCATACTTGGAGTGCAACAAAGCATACAAAGAACATTCCTAAACCATTCCAACAACCAATCAACCTTATGGATATAGTAGGAGAGACAATTATGGCTGTGTAAACACACTTGAACCAGTTAAGAAAGACATCTAAGCTAGGCTTACACCCCTTCCAAGAACTGAAAATGTACTTACAGCAGTCAAAAGATAAAGGGCAGTAAAACTCCCCATTGTCTGACCTAATCCAAACACCCCTTAATCCTGTTGGAAACTTTGGAACTATTAAAAATGTTAGGAGTCGGTACTAAAAAGTGAAAAGAGTCACAAATAAAAAGTGATACCAAACTTAAACAATCACTAACGACAATACCACCACTGTGATAGACGATCAAACGTTTCAACATCATCCAAATCAAATAACAAAACATCCAAAATTCAACGACATAAAAAGGAGTTTGAACTACAAAGTGAAAAGAAACTAAAAAAGCATAAAATTTCTTCGAACGAAAGATGTGATGTTGAATTTGTACCGCCAGATCGTTACTTTGTTTACATATCGAACTCACCCAAACAATCCGCCTTTTATAACCTCTTGGGAACAATATGTCCACAAATCAACATCAAAGATGGGATGGTTAAGAGAATCTGGTCCATACTTAGCTACCACGGCCTCCTTATACGCAGACTGTAAGTTTTCATAAAACACACTTTATGAGACCATTATTAACTATGTCAACATTTTGTAAGATAGTATGATTTCGATGCAAAAAATTCAAATAGATCAATCATAGTTTAAAAGGCACATTGCACACTCTTGGCAATTACAAACTCCATTATGTCACTACTATGTGACTATGGTAACTAGCTACAAATACTTAGAAAAATGGTTTTTTAGAAACATATACTCAATTGCATCATTCTCACACATTCATAAATAACTCTTTTTGCCAGAATCCTCAATATATAACCTATATGGCTATATATATATACTTTAGCATCATACACATATTCACACATAGAAAAAACTGGAAAATCATATATAAATTATAACATTGCAGCAATATATAACTTAAGTAGACACGACGGACACATACATATATGAGTTTAAGAATATTACCCACACTACCTCTTCTTTTAATTTCATGAATTCGTATAAACCATTCCCACCCCCTTTCTTCGTATGTGTGAGTTCAAAAATCTTAGAAGCCGTTAGATTCAAAGGGGTCTTGAGTTCTTTTTCCTACAAATCCACATGATTGAATCAAAATACGTAATATATATTTTGACTTAAGCATAGCAAAACTCAAGAAAATGTAAAAATTCGACATCGTACGTGTTTTCTTTTATGTTGAGCAATAGTAACTGAGCCTGCACAAGGTTTTGAAACCTCTTTCAAGATGAATTGTTTCACTTTTCCAGATTTTGACTTCGTTTTCCATTCAGCATTGTTCCAGACTCGATCAATCATATCTTCCCAATAGCTTGATTCTATCCATTTCGGGCTATAAGGCTTGAGAACAGAAAAGTCAGAACCATCAAACTGAACTCCAGCTAACTGTGCCATCTTAATTGACTCAGCTCTTGCCTTTGACATAATATCTGGATAACGCTTTTTCATACTATCCTCCCACACCTCACGGACCAAATCATCACTCACAACTTCCCACTGGAAAAATTGCTAGGCAAACAAAAGAAATCAAGTTATAGATGTATGTCTATAGAAAACATGATTGGTTTATTTACTAAAAACAGTTGTGTGCACACACCTTAAAATGCACCCCTAGTTCATTGCGAGAAGTCTCATTAACCTCCTTCCAAGTGGTCCAAGAACCATTAAACATGTTCTTGAGTATAACAGTTAACATGCGAGAAACCTCTGCATCAGCAAATCTACAAAAGAGAAACATTGCAGCATAATGAGCCCATATAACAAAAGCATAAATGCATGTTCAAATAGATATGTGATGAACTCAAATAAGTACATTTTATTATCATCATTTATCCTATTTATTTGACTTGTTTTATTATATTATATATGAGAATTGATACGTTAATGTTTACTTTTGTAATTCTCAGGTAAAAACAAGTATTATGTGAAACTTGGCGATTTTGGACTAATTATGGAGCAAAACAAGCAAGATGTTAAGAGTCTACTAAAATGTATAAGATCAAGATCATTCTGCTCCAGATACGCCGCAACATACTTCTTACATACGGCGTATCACTATCAAGATTTCACAAGTTACAATCCAAGACAGCAAAGGACATGCGCCGCATAGAGAAATGGAGTTACGCCGCATCTTAAGGCGGTGTATGAATATTCCTAAATATATTAATCTTGGACCCCACGCGAAGTTAAGTCAATGCGCCGCATCAACTTATCCTATGCGCCGCATCAACTTATCCTATGCGCCGCATCTAACCCTCAGACAGAAACTATAAATACCCCAAGGTCAGACGAATTTGAAAGTTGGACAGTGTGCAAGATACCATACGTACGAGTACCAAACCAGAGACAAATTCAGACGTATTAGCAGCACAAGACACACCCTGAACGAAGATACAAGAGCTGTAAGAAGGTCCTGCATGTATTCAATTCATTAAGTAGTTTTGTTTTATTGTATTAGTACACTTTAATTCATCAGGATTGATGGGCTGATGTCATGTGACTACGGAATATCATGCGCACCCCTTAAAATTGCTTTCCCATTAATTAAAGTTTATATGTTGATGTCTTTGGTGACTTTTATTAGTGCATTGATAACCTCTGTGTCTAGCTGAGCATTACTTGGGTCGCCATGCCCCTTCCTCGCCTATCTATTCTAGCGTATACGAAACGTGGGCATCACAAATGCTCAATATTCTAGGATAGTGGGATAGACATAAGTGATCATTAAGGGTTTACTCACCGATAAGATTAGAGCCAACGAGAAAGGGTTAATTATATACACTTCATATAAAACTAGCAATAAAACAAGTGACAAGCTACTTAATTATCAGGACAGGTCTTCTTATTGTCTCAAGTATCTATCTGTGTACGTGTGTGCTAATCGCTGATTCGTGCTCATTAGTTTACTTTACTATTTAATCATAACCAAACCGTGCCAGTCTCTCAGGCTGAACCCCCTTGCGTTAGATTAGGTTGTATAGCTAACTTAGGATATTAAAATACTGATTAGAATAACTAGATAATACGTTCCACTCTTAGTGATCGACACTCTACTTACCATTATATTCATACTGACCGGGTACACTGCTCGTTAAGTGTGTGTGTTATTGATAAGTCGGCTAAATATAAATTTAAAACTTGAGTAGGCATTAATACTGCTAAACCGCAACGACACATCACGCGCATCAAGTTTTTGGCGCCGTTGCCGGGGAGTGAATTTTTATTATCTGTTAATTTGATTAGTATTTTAATTAGGTTTTTCTTTTTAATTTTTAGATTCTAACCACTAACTCTGTTATATATTAGATAAATTGCATTCATTGTATTATTTGCATATTTTCTGTTTTTGTGTGTTTTTATTTTCTTTAAATTTTGTTTCTTTTTGTTTGATTTTATTTTTATTTTTCATTTTTTTATTTTTTTCTGCATTCTGCTATCGTTGTACTGTGCTGATACAAACGATACGGCGCATCTGGTTTCACAGATACGGCGTATTGCGTTTAATTTTTATAAAATACAACGCGTTTAATAAATTCGAGTACGACGCATCTTTCCCCAAGATACGGCGTATTCTGTTTTTAATAAGAAATTTTTCTAAACCTTAACGCCATACGACGCATCTGTTTTAACAGATACGGCGTATTTTCGATTTAAATTAAAAACAGTTTTCGAATTATTAAACAGATACGACGCATCGATTTTTATCGATACGGCGCATCTACTAAATCAAAAATCTTGTATTTTGAAACGTAACGAAAATACGGCGCATTAGCTTTTGTTAATACGACGAATTTAATTTGATAAATATAGTTGATTTTTGATATTCACTTTGATCGTTCCACTACTCTCGTGCACAAGTTGGTTTACTTTCAGGATAAATGATGGCTTAAGCATCACTATGGAAGATTACATTCTGAACCTAACCAAGAGATGCTAGCTGGAGTAATCGAACCTTAGATGATTGAAAGGCTGTAATAAGACGACAAGAGTGGAGGAGAATTCAGTACTGGTAACATTGAGTATCTTAAAATTCTTGAAATAGAATTCCAGGTATCCTCTACAATAATTTACCTAGCCTTATAGAGAGTTCTCTACGAAACCTCTCCCGAATATAATCTCAATTTTGTAAGCTTAAAACGATATTTGCTCCTAACCTTGGAGTAAATCATTATCCACTAAACAATAAAGATTATAATCATTAATAAAACGGATATGCTTATTGCTCTTATCTTGAATTTATATATATCATATGGTATACCGTTTTACCCCAATTTGATGTGTAAGGAAATGTGTTGCGGAGGCCAAGGTACGTTCCTTATTTAAATTTAGTTCACTGTCGCAACAATACGGCGGATCTTAGTATTCTAAGCGCCGTATCTCTGACTAATTAACACTTATTGACCAGTCAACGAATTTAGATAAGATACGGCGCATACAATTATGCTATACGGCGCATCGTACTTTGCCCTATAAATACGAAAGAGAGGCGCCGGATTTCAACTTCTTACCCAAATTTACACACAGTAATACGGTAACATATTTCGAATGAAAGAAGAAGGATGGCACGTAACAAGAACAAAATAAGGAGCTGAACGTGAGTCTAACTTGAAGACTCTGGAATAAAGACAAGTGCTAACCGGGAGACAACCCTGGAAAAAAAAAATTTACTTTTCTGTTCTGTGTCGAGTCTGTTAGACCTGCAGAAGATACGGCGCATCTCCATCATAAGATGCGACGCATCACTTGCACTGGTCATATCTTATTTTATTTTATGCATTTTTATTTTTGACTTTAAAACTTTCTGTCTGTTTATTTAATGCAGCGCATCCCTGGTTAAGGATGCGACGCATCTTTTATTCTGATTCGTATTTATTCCAGGCTCGATACAGCGTATCTTTTTCCATAAGATACGGCGTATCGACTGACCTGATGATTTACAGTTTAATTTTTTAAGTTTTATTTTTACTAACTACTAATGTATTATGCAAGTTTGAACCTTCTTAATTCAGGTGTGTTAAAGTCTAAATGGTATTATAGATTCCTGCATTTCTGTGGATACATCATCTATGAAGCTTAAACGTTCTCATCCACAAGAAAGTTGATTTTTGCTCTTATACGAATAATGGAGGATCATACCGAGCAAATCTCAGGGGAGTTATTCTGTTCTAATTCTTTTATTTTCCAGTTTTAAACCTTTGACACAAACAATGAGGACGTTGTTTAACTTAAGTGGGGGGATGGAGAATTAGAACACTTACTTGTCCTAAACTTTTTAAAAATATGCTTAAAATATACTCAATATGCTTAAATTTTAACATTTTTATAGCATGTTTTTGTTTAAAGTCTAAATTACATAGCTGCACACATAACATTATTTCCAAAAATTGTGAACTTATCAAAATTCACAAATCTATGAGCGTGCCCGTAACTTGTAAACTTTAGAACTTGGCTTATATACTATTCGAGACCACCATAATAAGTATTATCTATATAATTGGAATGACCTGTCTAAATTGGTAAATTTCTAGGATTACACCCAAATAGCCTTTATATGTTATGTGATATTAACTAACTACACTGGTTAGTTAACCCCCGTATAAACCCTTTGTTACTCTCATTTTTAGAGTAAGATACCCCTAGAAAAACCCTCAGAGCCATTCCTTTCGTTTCTTACACCTTTGTTATAATGTTTCGTTACACCCTTACACCTTAGCCTACCCCTGTAGATTAAAATCCGTGGTTAATTGCTTTAGGCAAAGTGTGTTTCCTTACATTACCTGTGTTCGCGTGCGTAATTCATTATCTTTGGTTAGGTCGGAAAATTGCACAATGCAATTGGTATGAAAGTAAATATTGTATAACTTTGAGTTTATTTTTCGTGTGTTTGCTACTTTCGCTATTACAGTTATTTCTGAAAGTATGAAGAGTATGGAAAAATTATCCGAAAAAATAGTGATAGTAAAGTTGTGAAATTTTAGATGTCAAAAAAAAAAAATCGAAAGAAAATAAAAAATAAAAAAAAAAAGGAAAAAGGAAAAGTTGGAAGTTTGTTTTAACCAACTTATGTAAAGTTTTGTATTAAGTGGGAGATATCACCACTATTTGTTGTATATTATATTTATGGATTGAATGGGAGTTGGCCGTTATGGGAACACCAACTAAGGTTATTCTTTGATTGAGATCTTGTTGAGTATAATTCGTGTCTACCTAAAGCGTGTGTTTCAAGTGTTAAAGCGTGAGTTATTCAATGATATGAGTCTTATTCATGGGATGGTTGGGAAAGTAATTTACCACACTTAGGATTTTAATTTATCTGTTTTGTTTATTTTTCATTTTACACCAATTTGTATCCCAAATATTATCCATACCCTATATCATTCTTTATCCAAACCTTTGATTTATTGAGATTAGGGATTTGAGCAATCTTAAGTATCGTAGTCGTGGATTCGACTATGTATTTATGATTTTGTCGCCCTTTTTGATATAATATTATTGGTGAAGATTACTTGGTCCTATCTTTAGCCTATTCGAGTTAAGGATTTGAGCAATTGCAAGTATCGTGGTCGTGGATTCGATCATGTATTTGTGATTTTGTCGCCTTTTCTGGAATATGAGATCGATAGAGATTAAAAAGGATGATCAACCCTTAACCAACAAACCCTTTTTACCGCTTTAAACTTGTTATTCCTTGGCTTTAGTGGGGGAGATGCGTATACTTGCCAAGCCTATGATAGAATATTCGTCACAACTAAGCAACTAAACGATTTAGAGTTGTTTTACATTAAAAATTATTTTGGATTCTACTTCGTTAAGTGTTTGGTTGTGTGATTATGACAAAACGAATACATGCTTAAATATAAAAATAAATCCTAGCATCTTTTAGGATACATTTTCATTTGATTTATTCTAAGGTTTACTTGGGGACAAGTAAAGTTCAAGTGGGGGGATATTTGATGAACTCAAATAAGTACATTTTATTATCATCATTTATCCTATTTATTTGACTTGTTTTATTATATTATATATGAGAATTGATACGTTAATGTTTACTTTTGTAATTCTCAGGTAAAAACAAGTATTATGTGAAACTTGGTGATTTTGGACTAATTATGGAGCAAAACAAGCAAGATGTTAAGAGTCTACTGAAATGTACAAGATCAAGATCATTCTGCTCCAGATACGCCGCAACATACTTCTTACATACGGCGTATCACTATCAAGATTTCACAAGTTACAATCCAAGACAGCAAAGGACATGCGCCGCATAGAGAAATGGAGTTACGCCGCATCTTAAGGCGGTGTACGAATATTCCTGAATATATTAATCTTGGACCCCACGCGAAGTTAAGTCAATGCGCCGCATCTACTTATCCTATGTGCCGCATCTAACCCTCAGACAGAAACTATAAATACCCCAAGGTCAGACGAATTTGAAAGTTGGACAGTGTGCAAGATACCATACGTATGAGTACCAAACCAGAGACGAATTCAGACCTATTAGCAGCACAAGACACACCCTGAACGTAGATACAAGAGCTGTAAGAAGGTCCTGCATGTATTCAATTCATTAAATAGTTTTGTTTTATTGTATTAGTACACTTTAATTCATCAGGATTGATGGGCTGATGTCATGTGACTACGGAATATCATGCGCACCCCTTAAAATTGTTTTCCCATTAATTAAAGTTTATATGTTGATATCTTTGGTGACTTTTATTAGTGCATTGATAACCTCTGTGTCTAGCTGAGCATTGCTTGGGTCGCCATGCCCCTTCCTCGCCTATCTATTCTAGCGTATACGAAACGTGGGCATCACAAATGCTCAATATTCTAGGATAGTGGGATAGACATAAGTGATCATTAAGGGTTTACTCGCCGATAAGATTAGAGCCAACGAGAAAGGGTTAATTATATACACTTCATATAAAACTAGCAATAAAACAAGTGACAAGCTACTTAATTATCAGGACAGGTCTTCTTATTGTCTCAAGTATCTATCTGTGTACGTGTGTGCTAATCGCTGATTCGTGCTCATTAGTTTACTTTACGATTTAATCATAACCAAACCGTGCCAGTCTCTCAGGCTGAACCCCCTTGCGTTAGATTATGTTGTATAGCTAACTTAGGATATTAAAATACTGATTAGAATAACTAGATAATACGTTCCACTCTTAGTGATCAACACTCTACTTACCATTATATTCATACTGACAGGGTACACTGCTCGTTAAGTGTGTGTGTTATTGATAAGTCGGCTAAATATAAATTTAAAACTTGAGTAGGCATTAATACTGCTAAACCGCAACGACACATCACGCGCATCAATATGCATACCCTCCACCGTCCAAAGTGATCATTTTCCTCTTTGATGGGTCACATGGGGCTTGGTTGATAAAGTTAGAACGCCTTCTAGCATGAGATGATTCTGCGTTTGACTCATCGTCACGAACACATATACTTCCACTTGTACTTCCACGTTCAATGGTACTACGTGCCATAATAGCTGTAACGAAACAAATTTGAAACTAAACTGAATTAAATACTTAATATGATACCCGAAAACAATATGAAAAATATATACACAATGCATAAATAACAAGCAAACGTTTTGTACAACTATCCAAGTATGAACTATTAAGCATTGGAAAAACCGTTACTTATGCTAGTGCTCCCATTAAAATTGAAAGCTGCTTTAAAACTTCTACAACTTAAAATTAATTTGCATATAAAGATAGTAAAGTCCCTGTTACACACCATTGAGATGTTACATATTGTAGCTTCTTTCCCACCTTTATTGCACTTCTATTTCAACAAACAGTCGGAAAAATAATGCAAGGCACTACTTAGAAATCTTTATGAAATCCCAAAACTGATGGAAGGCACCACTTTACAATAAATTTTTTGAGAAGTTATTATAATTATATTCAATATCAAATGTTTGGTAAAGTTGTACAAGTTTGAGAATGAATTAGAACTTACCCTCAAATTATAGAGCTAACATACATCAATTCGATTTCATATATGTAATCATGTAACTCAAAGAATTAATCGACAATTAATTGAAACATAGAGACCAAATTGTACCTCCAATTAGGGTCGTAGGTTGCTGGTGTCCCTCAATTTTCTTTAGTGGGATAATGAATTAACATAAGGGGTTGAGCTTTTTGTTGAACTAAATTGGTAAGTAACTGTTACCTCCATTTTTTGTTTCCCGGGTTATTTGTTTGACTAAATCAAGGAAGTTAAGGGTTTGCCTCTACGTCCTTTAGTTGGCGGGAAGTATAGTACCTGTTGCCGCCTAGATGGATTAACTGCTGCCGCCTACATCATAGTGGGTGAGTTATTTGTGTGGCCTGTTTCATTTGAGATATCATGTGATTATCCTTTTTTTATATTTGCTAATAAATTTGTTCTTTAATGTGGTAAGGAGATATAAAATATCAATTTTAAAAGGTAATACCAAATAAGATTTTTAAGAATTGGTAAAACATTTTTTTATTTTCTTACGGTAGCAAATAATGTTAGTTTTATAGATTAAATAATTGTCTTAGTCCCAAATGAATATAGAATGATTAAGTCCAAATAACTAAGTTTAGCCAAATTACAAGTGTCGTCATTGACTTTAGCAAATGAAAATATAGTTGTTAAATATCCTAGAGATATCTAAAGTTTTACTTATTTTAAAATTAGGGCTGAGCAAAACCGACCGAAACCGAAAAATCCCGAAAAACCGATCGAAACCGAGCATCCCGATACTGAATTTGTGAAATTCGGGTCGGTACTCGGTTTTAATATTTAGTGAAAATCGGTTTCGGGTCGGGTCAGGCCGAAAACCGACATTGTCCCGATAATACCGAGAGTCCCGATTCCTTTTATATATATTATAAAAAATATACCCTTAAGGCCTTATCCCTTTTGACTTTTGAATACCTCACTACCTCAGATCTATTCTGCCCCCATCTCTCACCCAACCAACTCAGATCAATCGATCACCATAACCCAATCAAGACTCCAAACTATTTATTGTTTTTAAAAAAAAGAAATTTCTATTTTAAGCATCTGATTCTGATGTTCTAATCTGCATTTACAGAGGTTCTGTCTACAAAGATTACACCGCTGAGGGAGCTCGTTGACGTAGTTGAAGTAGGAGGAGATGCCATGGAGGAATAAGTATGTTGTTTTTCAAGGTGTACTCTGCATGTCATGTGCTCTTTTGTTTTAGATACAGTTGCTTGACTTTTCAACGATGATCAGACTCGCATTGTAATGACATTGAATCCAGTTGTTTGCCATCAATTCATGTTAAGATTGTTCATTTGCTGTAACTTGAAAATCCACTTCACATATATCACCCGCATTCAACTTCACAACCTGTTACACTCATCAAGTAAGTTGAGATATAATGAATTCTGTGAATGGGTAAGGTCTTTATTTTCCCAGACTTGTCATTTCGGGTTGTGGTGCATTGTCCCGGAAACCGACCGACTTATCCCGAGTATAACCGAACCGACCAGATGCCTATTCGGTTCGGTAGTCGGGCAACCATATTTACAGTTTTCGGTTTCGGGCTGGGTCGGAACGGTCGGGTCGGGCTCAGTTTTGGCCCGATGCTCAGCCTTATTTAAAATTGATAACTCTAATGAAGTTGTGACTAAAGTATTTGAATATATTAAAATTGTGAAACTCGTGGATAAACTTAAGAGCTTCCTCAAGTTGTAATATATAACATGATAATCAAAATGTTCCAATATAAATATTATCGCATTACGTGTTTTTTCTTTAAATTTAATTTGGCTAAATTGGTCTTCATATTTTTGTGGTTGTTTTGACTCGTCTTATCATTGTAAACATAACCTAGCATCCATCATTGTTAGCGATCGGGAGATTTTCAAATACTTAAGTCCATCGTTAATCAGTAACTAAGTGAAAAAACTTAGCGACGTATTTGAGACAGCTAAAAAAATCCATCGCTATGTCGTCATAATTTTGTCGCTAATAGTTTCAACCTAAGTTCGTCACTAACTTCGTCTCTATATGATTACATTTAGCGATAGAATTGTGACTGATGCGTAATTCCTCTCTAATTTTGTTACTGATTTGTCACTATTTTGGTAGCTAATTTATCAAAGCCAAATTTGTAGCTAATTTATCACTAATCCGTCACTGTGAACCAAATTTTTGCGACAGAATAATTCAGTCGCTAATTTCCGTCACTGTTGCTCAGTATTCTAGTAGTGGTACTCACAAAATCATAATCCGTGATTAACCAACACTTGACGTAATAAATAATCATCTTGATGCAAGAAAGCTAAGTGCTTTGCATCATAAGTAAAGCATCTCCCATAAAGGGAAATGATGCGTTTACATAAAGAGACATTTTACTTTATTTGACCAATAAGGGAGTAAACCCGTTATGTGATTAGAGAAGACGTAGACACGGATTATGGTCATATGAATACTTTCATTTGATATTACGTGAAATATGTGAGTCTCTTAGGTTTAGAAAAGCCTTGGCTAGAGGCGTTTGATAAAACGTTTGAGTTGGCGTTTTGTCAAAAACGAGAGGTCGTGATTTTAAATCCCTCTAAGTCTAAAACCCGTTTCGAGTGTTCCTAATGAAGCGCATAACATATTCATACCTGTATTGAAAGATCCACATTTGTCGGGTAAGGGGAAAGCAGACTTTCAGAATTTGTCTCGAACCATACAGAAGGCTGGCGCGCTGCTGGCGCGTCAGAGTGCTGGCAGCGCGTCAAGCCCAGTTATTGGGTCAGGATGATTTTGGCTATCGTTTGTGATTTTGTGTGTTTCGAAGGTTTATTTGTCATCATTAAAACATAAGGAGACCTAACTACAATTGTCCCAACAATATGGAAAAATGATAAGTTATAAGCCATTAGAGGACCGGGTATCACAACGAGAACCCTCGCTGAATCCAAGGTGGCACACCATTCGGCGACGCCGAACCCTCGCCATGACGCCGCCTCATCTCGCTACTTGTGTCTTCGTTGATTTTTCGGCGAGCATAAAGACAAAAAAAAGTTACAATTTTATTATAACTGTAGATTTTTAAAAAATTCATTATTTTTTAAAAACAAAAAACATCAAACCCCATACTCTATAAATAGCACTCCATTTGAACTAAAATTTTCGCACACACAACTTCTTATTTTAAACTCACACACACACAACTTCTCTCTCAACTATCATCTTACAAATTATGGCTACTGAACCAAATGAAGTGAGGCGAACTATCCTTAGGCGACTACGGGGAGAACTTGAAGCTGATCTCGCACTGGCGAATATTTTGTTGACCGAGTTGACTCGTTATTTTGATCAAATGCGTAGCCATGGTACGGAAATGACGAGGGTGAATTCGTTGCCACTAGACCAACCCCTTATCAACTATGTTTTGCATAATCTCCAAGCGACCGCTGGAGTAGATATGTGTAATGCAAATAACTTGGTGGCGGCAAGAAACGAATTGTTAAGAGGGAAGAATTAATTAACAATTACAGAGCAATTTAAAAGCTTGAATCATATTTTAGTTTTTTATTTTGTACGCTTATGTTTTTTTAATCATCTATGTATGAATAAAAGTTGATTTATTTTAATTAATGAAATTTAGTTTGTTTGCAAAAATGGAAATAAAATAAAATTGGGGATGGGTGTGGCCCAAATGGTTAAATTGTGTTTAGTTGTGAGTGAATGGGTATTTTGAAGTCTGAGTGTGAAAATGATGTGGCCCTATTGAGGCCCAAACAGCTAAACTTTTTTAGCCATGATACA
Source organism: Artemisia tridentata subsp. tridentata (assembly GCA_021014915.2). Classification (NCBI taxonomy): domain Eukaryota; kingdom Viridiplantae; phylum Streptophyta; class Magnoliopsida; order Asterales; family Asteraceae; genus Artemisia; species Artemisia tridentata. The sequence continues at coordinate 361,603,727 of CP139505.1, forward strand.
CGATCATCTTATAGACTCTTTTTCTTTACGAAAGTCTGACCATAAGAAAGTGAGAAACCATAAACTCTTACCTTTGTTTTGTTATTTTTTAGGCGTAGGTTTAGATATTTTGATTGTGAGTTTTAAAGCCAAGGTCAGAGCCCAATGATATTATATGTAAGGTCTTTAAAGTGTTGATTTAAGTGCTTGAAGTTGATTAATGACCAAGCTGGTGTGGTTTTATGGTTTGTTTTGTTGTTGGATCTGTTAAGATAAGTATAGATTTGTATAATAACTAGATGTGGCAATTTATGTTCAAAATATAAAATTGGGCTGATTTGTAAAGTTTTGTCGCATTTAACCCCCCCCCCCCCTCCCCCTCATTTTTTTTTTTTTTTTGAAATGGTATGTATTACCCATTTAAAAGTTAAATGAGCATTAATAGGTTTCTCTCAATTTTAGAATATTATAATTGTTTTTAAAGAAAAACTTATAGATATAATATATTTAATTTTAGAAATATAAATGAGGTGTTACGATTAAGGAATTTATTTCGTCGTTTTGGGTTTTTTCTAAAGCGATTCGTATAACATGAGCCCGTTTGGCCCTTGCCCATTTAAGCCCGTACCCGTTTTAGCCCTTGACCGCCTAACCCACCCGTTTTGACACCTCTAATAACTATGGGGTTTTTACTTTTCATTATCCTTGAACTTTTGAAAACCATGACATCTAAGAACTATCCAGATTTGAGGTCCTTAATTATTTCTTGTACTAATATCACCACCATGTGTAACAATGTTCACCAATTAAATGTTTGCGGCTTGAAGTGCAATTTAAAATATTGTGAAATTCAGTTGTGTAAATATTATGAAATGGTTAGTTGTCTTTTGAAAAAATGACATTGGAGTAAACTCCAAAATATATTCCTGTGGTTTGGTCAATTTCACACGATACATCCCTTCCAAAAAAGTTGCGACATACACATCCATCCGTTAGTAAAAGTCAAACACAATACATCCAAGAGGACGAACGGTGCAAAGATTGTCTTGTTAAGTTGGACACGTGGCAGTTAAGTAAGTTAAGAAAGGATAATTATGTCATTTTACTACCCTCTTCTTCTTCTACAAATCCATATCCAGACACAAACACAAACACAAACACAAATCCACAAAGCCAAATCCACAAACCCATAAACACAAATCCAAATCCACAAATCCAAAAACACAAACAAAAATTAAAGTCAAACCATTTATCGCAAATTAAAAGATCTTGTATTAGATCTGGGAAAGAAAAAAAAGGATCCGTCCCTTTTTACATCAATCAATAAACACTCACCAACTCATTCACAACTTCAAACAATCCGTCCCTATGTTTCATCAAATATATGCTTCGATCAAATCAGGAAATCTTTTTGGGAGGCTTCAAGATCTTGTAGGTCTCGGGTAGGTTTGCTTGATGTTGTTTTTGTTTTTATGTTGTATTGTCGAACGAACAAAGAAAAGAGAAAAAACAGAATTGTTATTTTCCTTTCTTGCTTGTTTCGTATATTAAATAAAGCTATGCTTCACAAATATAGATCGATGATGTTTTTAATTTCGTGTGTTAGGCCTTCAACGGTCTTGGTGTATTTATGATTACCACGAAAAAAGAGAGAGCTGAGATCTTGTAGGGAGATAGATATTTGTAAATTGATGTAGTTAGCGAGAGATGTATATGGGTTTGAAGCTGTTGATTTTAGACTACTTGAGGCATTCGATTTAATTTTATATTCTTGAGGCAGTTTGGTTGTATGATGGTTATGACTGACTAAGGTCAACAAGTCATGGTCAAATGATAATAACGGACTGAGTTTGAATGGTTAAAGTAGTATACAGCTTCATGTATTCATCCATCTTTTTTATAACACAAACCATCTTTTATGTGGATAAAGTAGTATACAGCTTCATTTATTAGATCTGGTCAAATGATAATAACAGCTTCATGTATTCATCCATCTTTTTTAAATGGTTTGACTTTTAATTTGTGTTTGTGTTTTTTGATTTGTGGATTTGAATTTGTGTTTATGGGTTTGTGGATTTGGATTTGTGGATTTTAATTTGTGTTTGTGTTTGTGTTTGTGTCTGGATATGGATTTGTAGAAGAAGAAGAGGGTAATAAAATGACAGAATTACCCTTCGTTAACTTACTTAACAGCCACGTGTCCAACTTAACGAGACAATCTTTGCACCGTTCGTCCTTTTGGATGTATTGTGTTTGACTTTTACTAACGGAGGGATGTGTATGTCGCAACTTTTTTGGGAGGGATGTATCGTGTGAAATTGACCAAACCACATGAATGTATTTTGGAGTTGTCTTTTGAAAAAATGACATTGGAGTACTTCCATTGAATTATTGTTGAATAGTCAACAAATGAAGCTTGAAACCATTGATAACATGTTTGTCAATTACCATAATACTTTGTTTTAAAAAATAAAGATATCTCTAAACCACACACAAAGTTACAAAATGGAAGAAACACGCATACAACTATCGACACAACCAGAATTTGTCAAAACTATACATATCGCTAGGCGTGGATACTCGGTTACATGAAAATATAAAAATATCGAAAGAATTCTTAAAACTTTTTTAACGTTGTACGAGTACTTACTACTATTATATAACTATTGTTCAAGCTATCTTCATTAAGTTTAAGGATGGTTACATATGGTTTGAAAAAACTTGTAGTAAAAACACTATAACGATAGTTACACAAATAAAGATTTACAAATTGAACTTAACAAAATTACCTTAAAATAACTGAGTCATGACCGAACATAACACAAATTTTTGATTGACACTTAAAGTAATTGTGCCATTTAATTACAAAAATGATGAAGTTGAGAATTTTGCATATCTGAAATCACATGTGTCTCAACCCGCCGTAACACGCCACTATAAAAGTTTGCCGCCGTAAAATCCCATTGTTATGCACGGTTACTCGTCTAGCATATAATTAATCATGAAAGTAAGAGAATATATAAATTTAATCCTTTAATTTAATTATACTTGGTTCCCAAAATGAAACTCTACAAGATTACATAATCTTAACCCAATTAGTAATTGATCCTCGCTTATAAGAGATTATTCGATCCTATAACAACACGGGCAAAGTTTACAATCCATAGAAAGGATTAAGTAGAAGATTCAATCTTAGGTCGTTGTTCTTCGTCCATCATGATCTCTTTTCTCACATAAAAGTAAGTTTTATCAGTACATTTTATGCTATTTAATGTTTATATTATGATTACATACTTTTTCTGCTAAACTAATCACATGCACCTATAAAACATGAAATAAAAAGTCTTTTTTTGTTAGGGTTTTTGCACTCTAGAGTCATTATACTTTTTAAAAATGTTCATTCACGTCATTGTAGTATTTTTGTGTGTATTCAAGTCATTGAACTATTATTTAAACTTAATAGAGTAACTAAACTTTTGAATCTCATACAATAGAGTCACTCATATTCAATGTCAACTCAATCTCAACTTTCATGTCATAAATCCACATTATTAAGAATGACACCACATCATTATTTTCACGTCACAATATTTTATTTTAAAATTTTCTTTTTGCAAAGTTATTACTTCTATTTATATATTTTTATAAAACTTAGTTATATTATTTACATCTAATTTGTATTTATTCGTACATTAGTTACATTCAACCAAGCTTTTTTATAAGTATAACAATCATAATTTAAAATTTTACAATTTTTAATAGTTTATACAATTCTTATGCACAACGCCAAATACGAGTATCGTGATACAATTGTACACCTAAACTTATAGTATGACTTGATGAAGACTATATTGAGATTAATACTTTTGGTTTTACTCCACCACAAACATATGTAAACATCGCATTAGATTAACCAATTTAAGCTTGTTTAAATGTTTGGTTAGAATAAACAAATTAAATTTAACATATATAACTATTTTTATAAAGATAAGTATATATAGATTGTCAGAAAAAAATAACAAAAATGACGCGAGTTATTTGATGACATGGAGGTCGAAGTGGAGTAAAAAAAGAGTGTAGATACTCAATTGTGTAAGTTCTCAAAGTTTAGTCAGTATTTTAAACACAAATAATAGTACAGTGACTTGAATGAACAAAAAAAATAGTACAATGACCAAATTAAACATTTATAAAAAGTACAATGACCATCGGATGCAAAAACCCTTTTTTGTTCATCTACTCTTCATAGCCTTCTACATTCATCGAACCTAGGTAGTTGCATTATTAGTCCATTTAGTAACAATACCATCGACAACAAAGCTATTATGTTAAATTACATTGTTTTCACGTTATAGTTCATAATTTCCTTTTAACCTCATGGTATGACCTCGAGGAGGTTGGTGAGATTCTTCTAGTGATACCACATGATGTCGCATGTACTACATAAGACAATTAACTTATTTTCCACCATTGTGGGAGTAACCATCATTTTGCTTCACACTATATCAAACTAAACCATTTTTTAAATTAACACTTTCAAAAAACTAGAATGAGAATGAATCTATGACTTTGAAAGTCATTCATTTTGTTTTGTTGATTATTGGTTGGGGAGAATGGGAATGGGGATACCCACGGGTATGGGTTTCCTCATATATGATGTATGTGGGAGGTTTCCTCATTCCCTCCAATACCCATTCCACCATATACCAATACCCATACCCATTGTGATTCATACCAACAAACCAAACGGGCCCTAAATCTTTCAAAAAAAAAAAAAAAAAAAAAAAAAAAAGGAAGAAGAAGAAGGGGGGGGGGGGGAGTTTATTTATAAAACTTAAAGGGTTGAATGTAAAATTACATTACGAGGGCGTTTGGTTTGTTGTCATGAATCACAATCGGTATCGAATTTGGTATGAAGTGGTATGACAATGAATATGATAGAATTTATAATTACCAATAACAATGTTTGGTTTCATAAAATGTGGAATCCGTATCATATAGTTGTATCAATGTTTGGTTTCATAAAATGTGGAATCCGTATCATATAGTTGTGTTTGGTTTCATAAAATGTGGAATCCGTATCATATAGTTGTGTAAACAAACTTGTAGTGTAAAACAAATAAATACAAGAGTAAATTACATAAATGGTCACCGTGGTTTGTCCATTTTTTCACATTTAGTCACTGAACTTTTTTTTTGACATACATGGTCACTGAAGTTTCAAATCGTTACAGATTCAGTCATTAAGGTTTCAATTTCGTTACATAAATGGTCACTGTGGTTTGAAACTTCAGTGACCATTTGTGTAACGAAATGGACTGAATCTGTAATGATTTGAAACTTCAATGACCATGTACGTCAAAAAAAGTTCAGTGACTAAATGTGAAAAAATGGACAAACCATAGTAACCATTTATGTAATTTACTCTAAATATAAAGTGGGCCCAAAGAAAAAGCAAAGTAATCTAAGGGCCCGTTTGTTATGCCCCTATCACTATCAAGTAATGGAATCTACCTCAAAAACAATTGTTTGGTTTATATTTACTGTTGACATTGGGAAAGAATTTTGTCAGAAAACCCTTAGAACTCAATCCGGATTATATCGGTAGGTATCCACTCACAGCCATCATTTTTTTTTGTCTTTATTTGTTTTTTCTTTCTTTTTCTATTTGTTTTTCTTTTATTAAAGATTTATTTATACTATTTTAGATTTAATAAATTATATATAATAATATATTTTCTCTCTCTTACTTTTTCTCAATCCTTTCCCAAATCTTTCAAACCATTCCCAAATCCAATTCCAATTCTAAACCCACCTACAAACCAAACGGGCCCTAAAAATTATGGTGGAAAACAAACAAATATAAAGTGGGCCCAAGAAAACATTTATAAAAAGTACATTTTCAGACATGAATGAGTCTATCGTTATAGAATCATTCTTTATTTCTCAAAACTTCAACCAAACATTTGCTATGCATATCGTTGTCGTTTGGTGATTGAGAAACTCACAAACCAAACTCCTCCTATATTATGATTGGGGTGTTGTTTATTTATAAAACTTTATAGGTTGAATGTAAAATTACATTATATTATAATGAGTAAACTGCAAAAATCATCCCTGTGGTTTATAGATTTTAGCACATATTATCCCTATCTCAAACCTTTGTTATTAATCATCACTAAGTCCATAAACTATCGGCACTAATCATCCTTGAGCACTAACGTTTTAGATTTACCGTTAAGTGTTAAAATAATATTTGCCTGTTAGTCCCTCCGTTAAAATTTTTTTGCACCGTTAGTCCTCATTTTTTAAAATGAATTAAAAAGGGCAGCATAGGTACGAAATTGGGTTTAAACTCGTTTTTAACCGTTTTCTATTTAACTTTTTTTTGGCTTAAACTTGTTTTTATCCGTTTTCGTATGTATTTATATGTTTTCGTCCGTTTTTTTACGTTTTCGTCTGTTTTTATACGTTTTCTTCCGTTTTTACGTTTTTTACGTTCTCGTCCGGTTTTTACGTTTTTTACATTCTCGTCTATTTTTTTTACGTTTTCGTCCGTTTTTGTACGTTTTCGTCCATATTTTTACGTTTTTGATTGTTTTATCCATTTTTGTTCGTTTTTAAACGTTTTCGTTTGTTTTTTACGTTTTTGTCCATTTAAAAACGTAAAAAAACTGACAAAAATGTATAAAAACGGATGAAAACGTAAGAAAACGAAAAAAAAACATATGAAAACATATAAAAACGGACAAAAAACGTAAAAAAAATGTATCTAAACGGACGAAAGCATAAAATGACGGACGAGAACGTAAAAAACATAAAAACAGGACGAGAACGTATACATTTTTGTCCGTTTTTATATATTTTCGTCTATTTATATACATTTTCGTCCGTTTTTTTACGTTTTTAAACGGACAGAAATGTAAAAAAAATAAACGAAAATGTTTAAAAGCGAACGAAAACGTAAAAAAACAGACGAAAACGTAAAAAATGGACGAAAAGGTAAAAAAAAAAAAGGACGAGAACGTAAAAAACGTAAAAACCGGACGAGAACATAAAAAACGTAAAAAATGGACGAAAACGTAAAAAACGGACAAAAACATAAAAAAAAAACGAACGAAAATGAATAAAAACGGACAAAAAAGTAAAAAATGGACAAAAACGTAAAAATTTAGACGAGAACGTAAAAAATGGACCAAAACTAAAAAAAACAGACGAAAACATATAAAAACGGACGAAAACATAAAAAACGGATGAAAACGTATAAAACAGACGAAAACGGATAAAAATGAGTATAAGCCAAAAAAAGGTTAAATAGAAAACGGATAAAAACGTGTTTAAACCCGAGTTTGAGCCTATGCTGTCCTTTTTATTTTATTTTAAAAAATGAGGACTAATGGTGCAAAAAATATTAATGGAGGGACTAACGGGCAAATATTATTTTAACACTTAACGGGTAAAACTAATAACGTTAGTGCTCAGGGATGATTAGTGCCGATAGTTTATGGACTTAGTGATGATTAATGCCAAATGTTTGAAATATGGATGATATGTGCTAAAATCTATAAACCACATGGATGATTTTTGCAGTTTACTCTATTATAATCGACCAATAAAATTTTCATTAGAGCTCAAAACTATATAAAATTTAATAAATACCGCTTACACACGCGTTTAATAACTTGTGTGTGCACGGGTGAAAAAACCATCAAATTCATTATAAGTTTCGTATATTATATTTAAATTTTAAATTTAATTTGACTAATATTTAAAACTCGTCTGTGCATAAGAATTTTAATTAGTTGAGTATTTTTGTAATAGTTTTTAACGCCGTGCATACACGGGGTTGTTTGGTAAGATTTTTTATAAAATTATTTAAAAACCTTTATACTTAATATAGTTATAATACCCTTAGCACACGTGGGTATATTTACATAATTTTTTGATTATAAATCAATGTTGATTAATATTTTGTATAGATTTTTGTTTGATGAAATATTCAAATATGTTTAACTGACATAAGGTTGAGGTTGATATTTTTTAAATTTAACTATTGATATTTGCATGTTTAATAACACGTATGATCCTTGGAGTATTAAAGAGAATTACATGCGTCATTGCTATATTTATAATCTCGTGTATTCATTTTCATCTCACAGTAACCCGTGGGGTAGTGCAATCATTTTGATATTTATACTCTTGCTAATAATAATTTTAGCCGTATTTTACACTATGTACATGTGGGTTGAACTTGTAAAGAGGAATAACATGAGTCGTTATTAAACGCAAATAATAAAATTAATTTTTCTAGATATCCTTATTTAATCTCATAAAAAAGAATAATATGAGTTGTTGGTATATGTAGAATCTCGTGTATTTATTTGCATATAACAGTAACTCGTGCTATCATTTAATATTTATAATTTCGTGCGTATACATTAATTTAAGACAAAAATACACCATTGGTCCCTAAACTTTCCAGAAAACATCGCAGGGGCCCCAAACTTGGGAAAAGCATCGCCGTGCGTCCAAAACTTGTTTTTTTGAGGCCGATTGCGTCCTTTGACCGTAATGGTTAGGTCAACGCCCCGTTACATTTCCTAAAATCCCGTTATCCGTTTAGTTAGGAGGTTATATTCGTCTTTTCAACGTGACGAGTTTTTCTCTCTCTCGATGAACTATCTAGCAGATGTCTAATCTATTTTCCCGCCATTATGTGTAATATAAGTAGGCCGTGTACTCATTGCTCATCCCAAAACTTGTTTTGGAAGCCTACCAACAAAACCCTAATGCAATGTCACACATCAAAACTAAAAATCTAAGTAAGAAATTAACAACCACCAACCTTGGATTGACTCTATGGCAGATCAGAGAAGAGCCTTACTTCGATGACTATGAGACAGAGCGAATGTGTGCAATCAGAAGATATGGTAAGTGTTTTTTGGTGATAATCTTTTACACTGATATGTTTTTTAGACAGTTTAAGGTATTTCCTTTTTAGGTAAGATAATCGTAATAGTGTTTTGTTATGTGTTTCAACAGCTGGTCGTTCTGGTTCCTTTAGCATGAGGTTTCACCAGAACGGCATATTCAAAAACTGGCCAAGGAGAATCTATGAAGGAGGTAAGGAATGTCAGGTTGATTTTATTTAAATAAATGAGGTAACTGTTGGAGTATGCTCGTGTCATAATAACTAATTATATGGCTAGACATATGCGAGCCTATGGGGTCACACACATATACACTGAGGTACCACTTTATGTATCGTGTTTATTGTATTTACGATATATAAATAACCGTACGTAACTAGGGATCACTATTGGGCTTCTAATGACTAAGTAAAGGACTTAATCTATTGGACTTGAAAATCAAATGGAGAGCCCATTTGAGCCCAATATGTGGCCGGCCTGTGGAGGCTTTCTAGGGGAGATTTGGTTTTGAAATTTGGTCAAATATATGAGAGATATCTTCTCATAATTATCATAACTACTAACCAAAATTCTCTCCCTCCCTCCTCTCCTAAAAGGTACGGCAAAAACAAAACACCCACCTAGGGTTTTTGTTTTCTTGATCTCTCTTTTGAATCTTGTTCATTCAAAGGTGACTTGCAAGGTTACGGGGTTAAGGACTAGCATCCAAGGGTATACGTTGACGTGTAGTGTGTTTCATCCATAGAAGAGATCAACCTTATTGATCTCTTGGGTTTCTTGTTCCAAACGTGGGATAGGCATTTGTTGGTGACTCCCGGATCACGCTACAAAGGTATAATCTTATTTGTCTTTTATTTGATTGATCATATGACTCTATGGATCCGTTGTTGGTGATGTTTTCCGCTGCGTTCATATATTTAATTTGTTAATTTATATTTTACATCACCTATAGTGGTATCACGAGTCATCATATGATCATCTAGTATACGTAAAAATGGCTAAAAACGCGTGTTTTTAATGGATTTAAAAGGAGATTTTCAAAACAGCCCCGAGGGCTAAATTTTTGAATATAATTCGATCCATATGGGGTCTTATGATCTGGACTTTTTGATCCCATGGCCATTTGTTATGCATACTTTAATTGGTATACTTGTTTGGTACCCGTAAAATGGCCTAAAACGCGTTAATTTGATAGATTTGTGACACGATTTCAAATCAGCCCATGAGGCTTAATTTTCTGTGGTAAAATGATGTTATGAAGGTCCTAATATCAATGGGTTTTGAACCTATGGCCATTTGAGACGCGTACCAATCGGAGTTTTAACTCTTGTTAATTAATTCTTCGATTTCGTTGGCTAACAATTTATTTCTTGTCATTTATTTTGTTATCCATGGAAAATACATGCATGTTTGCCCATGGAGTTAGCCAACACCTTGTTTTGTTCATAATATTATGGTATTATTATGTGTATATGCAAAGCCGATGAAAACCTAGACCACTTGCCTTGTGATGTTGTGATTTGTTGGTTGATTTCTTGTTTTTTGGGGTTTGCCATTGTTTCGGCACTTTTGTAATTTAATTCATTTTGGTTTTGCCATTTTTTGGGCATTTTTACAATAGATAGGAAGTAGATTAGTTGTACTTTACTTCATGTATTATGTATTCAAAAGCTTTAAGGGGTTTACTGATCGATACACTGGAAGGTGGTTAAACCTTTATTGCTTTGTGTATGTGATAAGTTGAGTTAATATGATCAAGTACGCGGAATTTACTTAATCACACTTAGAAGGTTATTTGTATTATGGAAATGGAACAGTTATGCTTGTGTATATAGAACAAAGAACATGCAATGTTATCACCAAACGATTCAATATTATTCAAGATAATACGAGTGATCTTCACTATCACTAGGGTTACAAAAACCTTGAATCTTATGTTTTCTACGACTTGTGATATTTGTGTTTGTTCTATATTCTTGAGAGTTATTTTCTAAGCACTTAATAATTCACACACTATTATGTCACACATATATCTAGCCTAAGATCTTTCTTTTATAACACAAGAAAGATCTTTATAATATTGTCAAGTCTAATCGAACGCTTGCTTTGAGAGTGTCAGTCATTAAGATACAACATGTATCTATGTTTACAACTTGTTCTATGAATATAACATAATGACTGATCATATGGGGTAAGATATTATCTACCGTGTATTGTTGACTTTAATACACTTAATATCTTTTCATACTTATCCACTCAGCAGCAGAAAATTAACGCTAGCATCAGAATCATAACGCTAGCAGCAGAATCATTCAGCAGTAGAATGTTAACGCTAGCAGCAGAATCAAATGCTCTTAGCAGCAGAATCATACTTAGAGTATTTCTTTGAGTAGAACCCGATACTAAACTTCTTGAATATTTAATTCCAAACAATCCTCCCCTAAACATATGAATCCTTTTCAACATGTTTCTGAATTAAATTATGGATTGTGAAGATCTTTCAAACACTTCTGTTCTTTAAGGTTAAATATCTTTCTCAGTAACTCATCTGCTA